>WURT03191532.1:0-10011 GCA_009936505.3 Holothuria glaberrima
GGACCATGCTTAAAGGGAAAAACAGTGTTGGGGAGTTTATGGTACAGCATATTTTCATACCTCTAAAAGCAACATTCATTCACACAGAATGATAGATAATTCAAACTAAAGCAGCTGAGTAATTTCATTTTCAAGAAATAAGGTTCTCTCTGAAGAAATTATTCATTCTATAGCTCACAAACAATTATGTTCACCCAAACTTTCAAATTTTCAAATGATGCAACATTGATAACTCTTGACACATATATTTTGGGGAAGTGAAGCTAATGCCAATTTGTTGGTTAAGAGTGAATGGTCTTGTAATGATGAAACATATTTTCTGTTTGTACCATGCTGATGCAATTTAAATAACATATTTACCTTTGACCTGAAAAAGCAAAGGCTTAGTGATTCCTTGCCTCTAGTAAATGCATCTTGCACTGAGGTTTTTCCCTCAAAGTTATCCTTTTTTAAATGTAATGGGTTAGGATGTTATCACAGTTTGACCTCAGGTGACCTCACATGTCCAATGATCTCAACCCAAACTTATGGAGACCTTGTAAACAACAGTTTGTCCACTCTCAACTAAGTAAGGAACACTCAAAATGGCTGAAATTGGCACTCAGTGTGTTGCAACCGTCAGTTTGGCAAGTCCTTAATAAAGGCAGTAGGCAGATGCCCCAAAATTTGCTTTGAAAAATTAGAAAACTCTTTAAAATCTCTTATTGCATCTCTGGAAACATTTTAAACATAACTATTACAAACAATAGGTAAAGCAAGGAGAAATTCTCCTTGAATTTCACAATTCACAAACAAAAATACTGTCACATGGTCAAAATAGGCCATTTATGCAATGGAGTGACCGGGCATACTAACTCTAATTGGGGTGACTGCATGTTTCCCTATGTATCGAAATCAAGGTTAATGTTCTTGTAAAAGAAATGCGACAGATTTGATGCATTGCAACACTTCCCTTATCATCGCACATGTGCTTGAATTCTTTGTACAATCATCGAGTCTTCACAAGCATTGGATTGACAGTCTTAAAAACTGCAAAAGCAATTAAGACAATAGTAAGATTGCTTTCATCAGAGACCAGTGGTGTATTGAGCTTTCCTTTAAGCATTATATCAAATAAACTCATTAACAAAAAAAATCAAGTTGGATTTACATACATCGAACATAATAAAAATTCAATACAGACATTACTAACAAGTTGTATGCCCCATACATAAAGACACAAAGTGATATTCTACTAAATCCATTCCTGTACATCCCCTAATGAAAAATTGTTATCATTTTGCTCTCTTATTTCTGACATCTCCAAAATCCCTTGGTAAAAATATCAAACGTCCTTCTTAAAACAATTCTTCTTTAGAACTAAAATATTCTTCCTCTTTTTAAATATCATCGATGAAGTATTTAAGATGGCACAACCGCACATGAGTTTTACAAACTTATCACAGGAAAAGGAAAACAGAAATGATGACAATTAAAGAAAAGTAAACTAAAATTAATGGTCTATGTAACTGGGTATGTACTTCTGATGCCACTGTTACTTTCCCTAGACTTTACACAAGACCACCAGTTACTCTACATATGATACATACAATAGGCAAGAATTTTCATAAAATAATCTTCTCATCTAAACAGTTGAATATTTGTGATCACTCATCAAACAGCAAGCATTTGCTAGCATTTGGTCAAAAGTAGCAAATTCCCCCTCCCTAATTAAAAATTTTTTCAAAAATTTGTACAAATTTTTTCAAAAATTTGTACCCATGTACTTGAAATTCATATCCCTGCATTTAGCTAAGAATCATCAAATATGTTCTTAGCAGTCATAAACATTTCAAGAGCTATAAAGGAAATGGCATGAATTAACTTAAATTAGAGTACTGCTAAACCAGAGCTTGGATGGCTATGCTGCAATTGTGCACCCCAGTATATGCAGACTGAAAAAATTCTTTTGTCATTAGGAAAAATACAAAATTTTATGAATATCTCTTAATTAGAAAGGTTACCACAATGTGCAGAGCAATGCTGTTACAAAGTGGAACATTCAGAAAGCCATTTTTGCAAGGAACCTTTTTGCAGAAATGAAAACACTTTTTGTTAGATGAAGTTACTTATGTACAGTGATGATATAAGCTCCCCTTAACTTTTGGAGAAAACTATCAGATATTGTCATAGTTTCAAATGGCAAAGAATGGAAAAGACACTGTGAGATAAGACCTGACTGTGTCATGAAACAGCTAAGTCTTATTTTCAGCAAATATAAAAAACAATCAGTGATGCTTGCAACAAAAACTTACTGATATGCTTCCCTTATCTGTTAGACCCACACAAGCTACTCCATAAGGATGACATCCACACTGCCCAAGCCAGATTACCACAACGATGTATTAACGATAACATGCCAATCAGGCTCGTCTGCTTGTTGAAAAAAAAAAATTCAGAAGTGGCAATGGGGTAGAGAAAAGAGTAACTTCTTTTGGAAGAGCAATGTGTACTAAACACAGAATGAAATGGTATAGATGCAGATTCAAATTACTTCTTTACATACGACTTCAATACAAGCAATGCATACCCTAACAGTTTCCTTGAAAAAAAAAATTAAGAGCTGATGCTTCATTTTGATATTATTTTCTTCCTATCTTTCTTTTATACCTCATGAGCTTGACAATTTTGACCCATAGAAACTGTAGTAAAGGAGAACAATGCCCTTCGATCTGGACTAAAGCCACTCATATAGCGGTCGGTATGGCAAGAAAGTAATGATCTGTAGTACAAACATTACGTGGCTGCTTTTGTCCATGTAATTAGCAGAGAAACAACAACTTTTTTTAAGTCAGTAGTATAAAAAAATTAAAGGCATCATGATTTATCTCTTCCTTGAAAATTACTCCTAATCCCTTGAAAAATGGGTAAAATGACACCTAACTTCCAAAGATGAGTGCATACTGTTCATGTGGAGACAAAAATGTTTTGCTCTTGGCTTTTTGCCATACAATGGAACTGCCCTCATAATTTTAAAAGCTTCAATGGTTCAACATGCTATGATTCACTCTGTCTCCCTACTTCAGTTCCTATGGTTTAGACAACAATCACCTTCAATAATAGACTGTGATCTTGAGAGCAGTCTGATAGAGCCAAAATAAATTTGGTAAATGTACCTTTTGCAAAAATTTGTTTACCAGCAGTTGTTAGAAGCTTTGTATATAAGATGGGTCTGATGCTAAAATAATTGAGGCTGGTGAAAAAAAAATACCTTTAGTAGGTAAAAGTACAGAGAAAGGCCTAATTTAAAAAAAAAATGGAGCTTACACGAAGCTTTGTCACTGCCGTACCAAAAAAAGGGTTCATCAGCCACTGCACAATGGCTCATTCAATCACTTCTACACTTTATTTTCAGCATACTGAAGGACAGTTGACAGAGAAACAATGCAACATTTCATATTAAAAGCCAAAATGATTGCCAGCAATTACATTTAACTCCAAATTGTGAAAAGAGTGTAAAAGCACAACAGAAACATGGAGTTACTATATTCATCAGAGTTAAAAATATAAACATTTTACGTGTCATTACATAAAAATAATTGCCTCTGCAGTTGCCTGTAACACTCTCAATGTTGAAACTACACAGCAAACCACCAAACACAGTACAGGGTAGTCTTGAGAATACAAAGCCAGCAAGTATTCAAAGACTCTAAAATTACTATTTTCCTCTGTCTCTCTTTCCAAATGAACCTATGACCGAGTAAAACCAACACCTTTGGTATCATAAAACAAGTGTTCTGTTCGCAATGTTCTTTAAAATGCTTCATATTTATGAATCCAACAATAACATAATCTGCATCATCCATACAAAGACAATGTCTTGCAAACAAATTTTAATAATTCCTACAAAACATACAATGTACAGCCTTTAAAACATTTTCAATACATTGGTGATATTGTAACAACTGTGCGAATGTATGAAAATTCCTGGACATTTCACCTCCACCAATCTGAATCCTCAATTCCAAACCCACCAGCACAAATCCCCAACCCCTCTCTCCCACCCCCCTTTTAAGAATTATTTTCATCAACAATTACAGCCTCACAGCTCAGTTTCACCATGAATCCTGGGAGTACTACAGCCATTACTGATCACAAGGTAGCCATCTATACGATCCATAAATGCCATCTCCAGTCCAGCCTTTTCAAATTATTCTTTCTATTGTCAACCACTTCTGGCATCAAAATTGCATCCACCTTTAATCCTAGGAAACATGCCACTAAGATAAATCTGGAGTAAGCCACCCAAATAACTCAGGTGATGAATCACTGTTCAATCCTGAACTGGGGACAGAAGGTGTCACTGAGATGGGTTTGTAGTTAGTTAACCCTAACATTCACATCAGAGGTATCCATCAGATCATCGGGTAAGAGGTTATCCATCTTTAGGTAATGTAGGACTGACAGCGGTGACTTGATGTCTACTTTTGTGAGAGTGGACACAGTGTCCCTCCATTTGCTGAAGCGTATACATGACCCCTGTATGACAGAAAGAGAAACCAGTCATTGCATATTCTTGTTTACATGTCAGCTAATAAATTACCCCTTTACAATGGTAAAAGACAAATAATAGTATGTTATTGTCTACATGACAGCTGATAAATTAACCCTTTACACCAGTAATTCCACAACTTTTCAGATCACAACCTAATTAGCCCCAAAAGCACACTCCAACACCTCCCTCACTTTCTCTGAATAACAAAACCTAAGAATTTTGAAAAATGACCTACAGTCAAAGATAATGACTGCCCTTCCAACAGTGACTATGTCCACTGACAACCTCCCCACTAACACCTACTCCTTATCACCCCCTTAAATTTAGGGAATTGCACTCTCATCTTGTTTCAAATGGTTCCACCTCTTACCTTTTCCAATGCAGAGCAGTCTTTCTCCTTATGCAAGTAATGTTCCTGCCAAAAGAGAAGTAGCTCCCTCAAGTTTTGTAGGAGATATCCTGGTCTACACTGAGACTGCTCCTCTGCCCTTAGATCATGCAGGTACATAGACAGCTCTCCCTTTCTCTCAGCAAACATGAGAAATATAATGGTGGTGTTGAGACAACTCACATTCTCCTGTGGAGAGTAATAATGTATAATAAATGCAACAAAAGTCAGAAATAAGTCTCACATAAAATGGATCCACAGTTTCCTTGGTTCAATTTCTCATTTCAAGGACACAGAGGATAAATGCTCCCTTCCTTTACTGGTAAAACCATTCTCATTAACCTAGACTGACTTGAAACTGACTTTCATTTATCAATATCTACTACTGTGGGTGGGCAGTAAAATAGTTCCCTAAACTGCTATGCTCTGACTTTAGATTTTATCATTTACTGAATTTCATGTTTTTATTGCAAATGCATGGGGGATAAATGCTTTCATTCTTTATTGGTGAAGCCATGCTCAATGAATGATACTGACTCAAACTTATTTCCTTTTCTTATTGTTCATTAAGGCAGGCAGTAAGTACACGTAAGCACTAGGATTTTGAATAAATCTAATGATACACAGGTAACTTCAGTCACTTTTGGCAGCTACCATCCAAATTTACAAGGTTGTGCAGCACTAAGCCAACTGCATCTGATATGAAAGATATGACAAGGAATGATCCCAAGCATTAATTCAAGCATTCAAAATTGTCTTTGGCTTTAAAGGAAGAGGGCCATGAGAAGAATACTACAATTTACTGGCTTTCAAATTCTACAGATGAGAACACTTTATCATGATCACCATATGACCTCAAGGGACGAAATATCCGGGTTTGCATCACAAATTGTGAACCACGAAATTAAAGTTGCGAAGCAATTCCAATTCAGCTTCGCAAATATCATTACAAACCAATATTTTTCAGGCTCTGCCTAAGTTTTAACTTTTTTGTTAAGCACAGCATGTATGTAATAATAAAATAGTTGCCATATTGTTTGAAGCCAAAGTCTTAAAATCGTCCACCTTGGCCTGACAAAACGTGACTCAACTGCACTCACTGTATTTGTAAATGAATTTTATTAACACTTACTTTTCCTGTGTCATTTCAAAGTTAGCAAACTTTACCCTCCTGATAAGCAGATCAGCATTTGCATTACAAATGAGCCAAAAAATACAGCTCATTTGAAACACAAATGTTGATTTCAATAGTTGCTTATCGAGATTGGGCAATTGCTAATCAATTCAAACATAGATAAACAATTACTGCTAACCAATTTTCGCACACCATGTCATCCCTTGACCTACTTAAAATCAATCTCTTTAAAGCCTTAAAAATAACCGATTCAAATCCAAGCATTTTCAAGGTTTCAATGCTGTCTGTGAACCTCACAAATGAGACATATGAAGACCATGAGGATTTTCAAGAATCCTTGTCTTAACAAACTAGGACTTATTGGAGAATGCAAAACAGATCTTCTTCAAAGTTCTTATGCCAACAGCACAAACACTCATCCCCCCTCCCCCCCCCCTACATTTGAATGTCAGAGCAGTAAATGACCTGGGTGGGAATTGCCTGAGGTTCTGAGGGGAATAGTCCAGTGAGTAGTCCAGTGAGTAGTTGTCTAGGGGAATCATCCAGTGAGAATTGTCCAGTCATGGACCATCTGGGCCCCACCATGGAATGGTCAAGGCTGGGTGGGAAAATTTCTCCAGTTTTGGCTGGCTAAATATCAGAAAGTGAACTTCACCACACTTCTTTCCAATTTACTTCACACTGTTTTTCCTACTACTCTTTACTCTGTGAGAATTTGGGGTGGGGGGGGGGGTGGGAATATTTTTGAGGGCATGAGGATGGCATGGATTTCTTGGAACTCCCAAAAATCTGTGATTGGGACTTTGGAAGCCCATTACTGTGACACTAAAGATAAACTGCTTGCTCCTTACCTGTGTTAAAATTTCCACATTGACAACACTGATGAGCTTGAAGAGGAACTTTAGTCTGCTCTCCTTCTTCCGGATATATTTCATCAACATACAGTTTTGAATCAACCACTCTGAAAAATGAAAGAAAAATAAGAATACCTTTTCCTTAAGAAACATTTTATTTAGTAAGACCATTGTCATTGTCCACTAAACCAGTTCAAGTGTTGTAGCATTGTGTCCTTAATTTACAACAGCATCCCAAGTTTAGTACTTCACAGCTTGTGCTCTTACTCTCTGCTGCAATTAAGCAAAAATAATTAAAACCTGTTCAAAGACATTTCTACTGACTTAATATCTGCCAGTCGAAAACCACAATGAAAGGTATGCAACAAACTGTTAAAATATGTACCATCGTCATTATCAACCATTTTTCTGAAATACTGCAAAAACCATAGTAAAAATGCATTTCTTTTCTGTTCTGAGTGTTATATCTACTGAGAAATATGTTAAGATATAAGTACAAGGCTACTGCTACAGCAGGAAAATGAGACTGATCTGTGCAGCTAGTGGGGTTCTTAGATTTCAGGTCAAGGAGTTGTATATAAACAACCTGGGGAGCAGTCTAAGGGGAAAGAGAAGGCCTCTCCCATCAATTTTGCCAAAGCTATTCAATTTTGACCCATCTGAGCTGTAAAATTGGCAAAACTTGTCGCCTTTTCCACAAGCTGTGGCTAAAGCCTTAGCAGAAAGTGACAACACACAATGGCATATTTTTTGAAAGCCTCTGAGTAATCTGTATGAGCAGTTACACTGAAACTCCTAAATTGTTGCCATCAACACTATTTGTCTGTATGAAAGACACATACCAAAATTTTCTCTCTGTTCCCTCTCGAAGTGTTCCAGTGACAAAACCATACACCTGATGAACATGTTAGAATCCACTATGTTTGACAGGACAATGTTCATGAACTTGTTGAACTGTGAAGAGAGACAAGGGTATATATATAGGAAGACAATTTTAACCTCCACACTAGAATATTAAAATCAAAGTATCATGATGAAAGTTATGTCTTCAGATTGTATTATAGTTCTAGTAAATGACATCTGGCTAATAAGTTTTGCAGAATGCTAACTTGAGCCAAGGTTTGCTGGTTTTTAGGTGAACATAAATTTTCAGTACTGTACAGCCGATTGTCCTGGTTTTGGGGAAATCCAGTGTTCCATCATAACTGACAGCAATCCCACATGACTTCAAAGGGCCAGTAACCCTTGGTTTGTGCACATACACAAGTCGGGCATGTATGACAGCCAAGAGTAATGGAAACTACCTCTACGGCAAGTATATGGAAAGGCCACATTTAATGTTTGTAACAGCCACAAAATTTAACTTTAAGCAATTGCCCAAAAACTTATTTTGGTCTCCAACCACAAGTGCACCCTAAAATATGAATGCACCAGTACATCTAAGCATTATTGATTTTAGGGAGGAATAAGATGAAAAGTACGAACACAACAGTGTGATCAAATATTCCTATTGCAATGAGTAGGCAGTGTTGTAATACATGTGTATGACATTATGCCTTTTAACATGAACTGCCAGCAAATGATACATTTTCAAAGGTATTTTCTTTCATGATAGAATCCCTTTAGTACTAACTTTTGCAGTGTTAAAATCTGTAATTTCCAGCATTCATCCAACGCACATCTCCAACGAGTTTGTGGAGTGTGCAAACTCATTCAATGTATATATATATATCCTTCTCAACAAGGTACTTAAAAGGTCAGTGCATGTATCCTGCTAATAATGAGAGTGTATTTCACTCTTTGAGTATTTGTAATTTGGTCAGTTTCAGCAATATTTGAAGGCTTCTTATGAATGTTCGTGAATTTTACTGCCTACTTTTATCACTGAATATTTTAGGTGCTTCACTTATCAACAACCTATCAATGAATACTCCGACTTCTAGAGCTACTTTGCGGGTAAAAACACTAATTGAATATAATTAGTCACACAATGTTTTATGTCTTCTGCTGAGTCTGTGTGACACAAGGAACTTCAAACTTCCACTGATGATGTCATTAATTACTTCATAAGTTGTGGCTCTTTGGAACACACATTGTGAAAGCCACACCATTTTTGAATCTACAAGAAGAAAATTTGGTTTTTACTTCAAATTTTTGTCATTGTTGTGTGGTAAATATAACGTAGAGGTTTTCATCATACAGTAATTGAAGCTTAGTTGTAATACCAGATTCGTGGATTGATTTTCTTTTTCCAAACTTTTTGAGGTGATTTTCAAAACTGGAGGCAATTTTCAAATGTTTTTTATTTCCACATCAGAATGATTTCTTTGGCACACTCTGGCTTTAATTGAAGGAGTGATGTGTCCTTCCTACCACAGTGGCTTTCATTGCACTTGGGGTGGGATGGAGGAGAGGGCTGTTACAATACATGAAGAGTCCTAATACTTTTACATTTCTGAGGGTTAGACCATACCCTGAATGAACTTATGCAAAATATGGACAGTGCAAAGCAGTATAAAATCTTATCTTTGAAAATGTTGCAAACGTGATTTTCCAACATAACATTACCAGAAAGCCAAAAGGCTTAGTGATTCCTTGCGTTTGTAAAATATGTTTTGTGAACTGTAGTTTGGAAATTGACAAGAGCCAAACAGACACAATACATTCACTCAACATGTAAACTACTTTTTGTTCTGAGAAAAATTCTTTTATTCCTTTGTACTGAAATCTGGTTTAGAATTTTTCTTGATACTGTGAGATCACTGGAACAAGTGAGCCTACATGCCAACTCGGCCCCCTGCCAACTCAGTCCTATGCCAACTTGCTCCCATGCCAACACGCCCTACACCAACTCGCCCGCATGAGCCCCATGCTAACTCAACCCCACACCAACTCGCACCTATGACAACTCAGCACCATGCCATTTGCCTCCATGCCAACTCGCCCGAATGACAACTCAGCACCATGCCAACTCACCCGTTTGACAACTCAGCACCATGCCGAATCGCCCCCATGCCAACTCATCCCCATGCCAACTTGCCCCTATGACAACTCGCCCCATGCCAACTCGCCCCTATGACAACTCAGCACCATGCCAACT
>WURT03191543.1:0-10011 GCA_009936505.3 Holothuria glaberrima
TCCGGGTAAAATTCACTCTTCCTTAGGAGTGGTCCCTCAATTCACTCTTTTTGGAGTGAATTTCACTCTTTTGTTTTCAGAGTGTGATAGAAAAAATTTTTTAAGTTCGTCACATCCCGATGCCAGCCTTTTTTTTTGTCTAATCTTAATCCCCCTCCAATACTTTCTCAGGCTAAATTGTCCCAATCTTTCACACACCCCTTTGCGCCTTTCAGGGTTCCTGACCCTACGCCGGATTTTGCTACCTCCACTCCATCGGGCATATCATTGCCAAATTTAATTTATGTGCCAGGGCCGAGTAGGGCGTGATTTCTGTATTCTAGGAATTGAGGACGCCAATTTTCTCACATACTAGCGACTCACACATAGTAGATGAGGCACAGTTTGTTTAATGGTGCGATTAACTACTATCTAGGGTGTTTGGAAAGAGTACATCTCAGGCGCTTAGACCAGTGGTTCTGGGGGTTGAAACCCCCATGACCCAAGCCTGAAAAAATGATGGCAATAAACTGCATAAAATTGCACCATTTCACATCTGGAGACCTAAAAAAGCCGTTTTTCTCCGAGGGGAAGGGGTCACTCCTCCCTTAAAACCCCTCCACATATGTCCCACTCCAACAAAACCCTTCCCATGACACAATCCTGGTTACCCGCCTGGTACATTTTATGACCTCGGCCTCATCATGGAGAGGCTAGGGTCGTCTTCCGTCCCTTTGTACCAGTAGTGTGTAAAAACAATTTCTGCGTCCACCCTGAAACCAGTGTTACAAACTGAGCCGTAAAACCTCATCTAACAAACTCAACCCTGGCTAAGTATCATGCTTTTCAAAAGTTACCGTTTTTTGTTTCAAAACAATTGTTAAAGAGGGTGATTATTTGCTAGAAGCTATAGTATTATATTTTGTAATTTTAATTGTTGGCGGTATAGCGAATTTTTTGAGGAGGAACCACACAGGTTCCTGTAGATATTTTCAAAGGTAGTAGGTGGCCGGGAGCGGGGGTGATGCGTGGCCTCGTCGCAGGGGAGTAGCCACCGGGGGGGGGGAAGGGGTAGCCTCGATGGGTAGACCTACTATAAACATGTAACCTCTGACGGTAAACAGTGATTCTGACTGTTTATATGATCCTGCTGTTAAGGAATTGAGATTAATCAATAAGAAATCAAAGCTTTCAAATTTTGATTTGTAAACCCCCCCCCCCCCAATATTCAATTTCCTTCAATAAAAGCCCAAATTTTCATCAGCAGATATTTCCTCAATAAAAGCCCAAACTTTTAGGGGCTTGGACTGTTTTAATTTTGTTTTATTTTCTCTTCCTTAATGATCCTATTAAAACTAATTGATCTAAACATAACTAAACTACACCGATTTAAACTTAACCAAAGTAAGCTAAATAAACTGAACTTCGATCATTTTGAAGACTATCAAGACAAAAATGAAGTGCGCCATGGAGCGCGATTAACCAATAGTTTCGTCGGTATTGATCACATGACAATAAGCGTGGCTTCTCGCAATCCATGCATGCTCTTCTTCCTCTACAGTACGTAGAGTATATGGGGACTGTACTCATTGTACAGTGCGGGGGTACGTATGCAACCTGCAAGCTGTACGTACGTAAAATAACTAGACACCATATGCATACCTATCGTCTTTATGCATGCGTACGTTCTATATACGGTGTGTGTATACGTAAATTGTAACGCATGCTGTCCCATTTTGTGTCGACAAAGAGGAAGCGGAGTGTACTCAAACTTTTCGCTTTTTTCAGCCTATAATCGTCAGTTTGGTTGGTATGCTCTTGCAGTAATCATATTAAAATGACAATGAATAATCGTGTCGAAACATTTACCATTTATATATCTAAATGTCGTCATAACTAGCTTGTTTATTTCAAAGTTTCATCTTCGTTCTTCACATGTACGCCCTGTCACTACCAGTGTAGTAGGCTACCAGACCTAACCTAGGCCTAGGGCCTAGCCTAGGCATTTGTGTAACTTTGTAAATCTTCGTTATCCTACCGTCGTACCGTAACTATTACTTGTCCGTGAGGGCCCTTGTCATTCCGCTATATCGGTTCTCGGCTCTCTCCACCAAAGAATCCTGGTCTTTCCGACACAGATGAGGTGTCTTTCCGCCAAAATATCGCCGTATTGGTGAAGGCCACTTTCAAATGTGTATTTTGCAAACCAACCAACAATTTTGTGATTGTCAGTAGCCTAACTGCTGTAACAATTAATCATTGCATTAATTTTCCTTGCCCCTTGCTCACATCAAGCTCCTTGACAAATGCATGTGAACCTGTCATAGGCTACATTTCAAACTTTAATAGGCCTATGCAAAGACAATAGACATGCAGCCTCAAATTTTAAGTGCAAAAAGCCTACACAGAGCATTATTCCAAGTTTCCAACAGCTCTGAACTCAAATTGCAAATAGTACCAGCTGGCCCTGTTACATAGAAAAATGAACTGCAACCTTAAGACATAGGGCCTAAGTTCTCAATCATTTAGGCTACCCAAGGCCTACTTTCTTTTCAAAATCTTACAGAAGTCTAGACGGCCTAGTATTTCTTCATCCAGAGAAGTCAGGGAAGGGTAAAAATTGAAATAAAATCATCACCTTGGTTGCACTGTAAGCCTGGTAGCCTATTTATGCAAATTTCTGAAATTTTGCAATAGGTACATGCTAATGAACCACTTCATTATCATACTTGGAATGTACATTGCTGTACAGTGAAGTAAGTTGCCATATGGGACTTCACATTTCTTGCAATTAACATAGCATAATTAACAGGCAATTGATGTATTCTTCCTGTGAAAATTTATTCTCCACAGACTTTTCTTCAAAATGGGTGAAGAAGGAAATGTTATCAGAGTACGTGGTCTTCCATGGTCATCAACAGTGGAAGAGGTTCTTAAATTTTTTGATGGTATGTTCTGTGACGTGGACAGACAATTTTTTTTTTTATTTTAAACTAAGTTTCCTGCAGAGAAGGGTTTGTATAGACCCACCCACAATGAATGAAAAGGTAACCACCCAAACTGGTCTCTGACCTTGGGCCAGTGGTTGGGTGGGCTGACCTGTCATGAGACTTAAGTCATTTTAGCCTTGATAGACTTTGATTCAAGACCCAAATAGAGGAAGAACCAGAAAAACGGTTGAAAAGAAAAACGGGATAACCAGTGGCTTAATTGGTGTAAATTTCAAATATGATCATGTTATATCATGTACCGGAGTAAACTGCAAAAGATCCACATGAAACTTCTGATTATTTTTCTGAATATTTTGTGTTCTTTTAATTTTCATGTCATTTTAAAACAAAATCCTATCAAGTGTGGGCCCTTGTTTTATCCTTGAATAAAGAAACATTTGAGCCTGGAGGCCAGGATTCTATGCCAAGCCTTTTTCTGAGTGGATCATTCATAGTTTTATGGGAGCTACATATGGGCCAGTTTTGGAGTGCACAAGGAACTTCAGATGGTGGACCTCTTAAGTACAGATGTGTCAAAGAAGCCCTAGCTAATTCATTTGGCCTCTAGATTACATAATGTGCCGCCTGGTTGGTAATCATGTTGCCAAGACAAAGTTTATATAGAGCTTTACCAAAAGAAAAATAGTGTTTCGGGTGCATATTTTCACAACTTGATCTAAAAATTTCTGAAATTGAGTGGGACATTTCCTAATATTTTAAAGAATGATTGCTGCATGCTAAGTGTTTTCATTTTCCCATGGGAAAACAAAAAGGTAAAGGAAAAAATGCATCCACTGTACAAGTGAATTAAAACAAAAGTGTGAAAAGGTCTTTTTCTTGACTGGAATAAAAATGTTTACTTCTCAAATAAGGGAATTTCTCACAACTTCCAGGAATTATTTTTTAAAAAGTGGAAAATTGATGGGATAAAAACCAACAGACTGTAAAAGATTATAAATTTAAGACAAGGTAAGAGGTTTATTTCTTTTGTTTGGTGTAAAGGTGTAAACATTGAAGGAGGAGAGGATGGCATCCATTTTACATACACAAATGATGGAAGACCAACAGGAGAGGCTTATATCAAATTGGAAAGTGAAGAAGATGTAACCGAAGCACTGAAGAAAGATAATGAACACTTGGGCAAACGTTATATTGAAGGTAAGCATGAAAGAAAGAGTACAGATCAGGAGTCAATGGCAGACTGAAACGGTCTACAAAAACCATAGCCACTGAAGCATCTGTCGTGTGAAAAAGAGAGGTATACTCTTGCTTCCGTGGCCTTAAATTTGTGTCTGTGTGCGTAAAGTCTGAAAAATACCACAAAATGTTATATTTCTCAATAAATCTCTTCAAAGCCAGTCTTTAAAAAGTCATTACATTTTCTGTGTCGCTCAGTGGTGAGGTTAGCATTAGATGGTTGTTGACATTGTTAGGTTTCATGAACATTCTAGGCAGTGTTGCTCGGCTTTGTCAACCATAGTGTCAGTCCTGGCGGGGATTCCAGTCATGTAAAATATATTATGCATTCATGTAGAATTGAGGGAAATTTCAGCACTAAAATAGAATGTGACTTTGAAATGTGCATGGCTGGTGTCTTTTAATTGCTGGAAGGTTTCAACAAAAGCTGTGTTAATCATTAGAAGTAAAGAAAGGATACAGAAAGAACAGAATTGGCTTCATTTTCAAAGGGTAATATCTCTTTTCTTACCTAGACAAAAGTATTATGTGCTACATAAAAGGAGAGAAGTATGTGAAGTCTTAAGAGTCAATTATTTGTTGTAACAGTTTTCTTTGCTACTGAGCAGTGATCATCATCAGCTACATTCCATTTTGAGTGACTGTGTCCATGTGTGTGTATGTTTGATAAATTTGACTCGTAAATTCGGTGCTTACACATCTCTTTTGATATTGCATGAAGTTTTTGTAATTAATACTTTTTTTCCTGTTATTATACCAGTTTTCCAGTCAAAGATGAGTGAGATGCAGTGGGTCACTGAAAGAGCTGGAGCAAATGCTCTGAAAGAAGGCCAGTGTGTGAGATTACGAGGTCTACCATTTGAGTGTCTCAAAAGTGATATTGTTGACTTTTTCAAAGGTCAGTAAAGCTTGTCTTTAAGATACTGTGTTGTAGATTAAGTCTGTGGAAAGGAATAGAAGGCTGTAGTGTGATCCAGAGCATAACATGCTCTCCAGTAGACCTTCATTACAAAATTACACTCTGACAATGTGCAGCTAATTTCAAAATGGTTGGGAAGATTTATTGAAATGAGGCAGCCCCTGAAGCCTTGTGAAATGTTATGTACCTATATATGCCAAGGGATGTGCAACTTTATTCTTGCTCTTGATGCTTTAGGAAGATAATTACAATCAACAGTGCTGGGATTAGTGAATAAGATCTTGCACATTCATACACATACTCACAAAAATTTCCTGTTATTGCTAGCAAAATGTTAGCCATCAAAATATTGTTATAGAAAAGTCTGAGTAAGGTGGAAGTAGTGTTGCCACTTTTAAGAATTGATTTTTCCACATTGCCAGTCAAATTTCCTGGAATCTAATGACTGTTTATTTTAAATCACAGCTGATTTGAACTGAAGTTAGGCCTACTGTTTACTATTAGTTAAATAAATTTTACAATCTGCCTATTGTTATTACCAAACAATTCCCTGAATTTCTCAGGATTTATGAAATATACCATTTTTGAGGGAAATTTGCTTGAATGTGGAAACACTGGTAAGAGGTAACCTAAACAAAAGACATGCCAGTAGAGCCAAAAAAAAAAAAAAAAAGAAATAGAAATTAGGGCAGCAGTGTAGGAATCATAGTTTTTTAGTTCTAAGAAGGTTTGGAAGATTATATAATAGTATTAAGAGAGAACAATATTTAAGTCAAAAGTTTATTTATATGTAATTTTGTAAGTGAAAAAGACCTTTTTGAATGTAGCATCAATCTCTCGTCCCCTGTTCAAAAGCTCTCTGGTATCAGCAAGAAGTAAAGTGGATAATTGACTTAAAAGACAAAACAGAAGATACCATTGTATTGTTTCATTCTAGATTATTTTCCTTTTTGCTAAAATATCAATAACTGACCTTAAAAAATGGCCCTTACAAAAATGTGCATAAACAGTTCTATATTTGTATCCTCATGGTGTTGCATCTGCATCATAGTCTGTGGAGATACGAGCATCTATTATGAAGACAATATTTCTAGGGTAGCAGCAGACTTACAAAACCTTGGAATTTCGAATTCACTGTTTATAAAAAAGAAAAAAAATGGCATAAGTCATGTAATTGTATAAAGACTCAAGAAGATTATGAATTGCATGTACAATGCATATATTTTTAATCCCCCCCCCCATTTTTTTCTGATGAAAGGTATCATGGGCTTTTCATAATTTGGTGATGAAAAGGTCATGGAAAATCACAGAATAAACTGTCCTTAAGGTTTAGGAACCCTTTGTTTCCATTTGCCATGAATGTTACATCTATTGTTTGTTAATGACCCTTTGGGCCACATTTGACATGTTTTGCCTTCCCTTATACTTTCTTCTATTATATGGCATGGTTGGGCTGGGCCACCTTTTTGTCTGCGTCTCAACTGTTTGACATGGAACCATTTGGGAATCGACTCCTGGCGGGGCTGCTCTTTGGCGGGAATGGTGACGATGCAGGGTTGAAGATAACTAAAGATGATATCACACTTCCACAAGACCATGACGGGAAATCAACTGGGGAGGCTTATGTGCAGTTTAGTTCAAAGGAGGATGCTCAAAAAGCATTGGAAAGACACAAGCAGGAAATCGGGCACAGGTGGGATATGCAGAGGTAGCACTGGTATATTACAAGTTGCTCAAGCTGCACTCTACGGATGTCTTGTTTCTTTGGATTTAAGAATTTTTTGGTAGAAAAACAGGGAGTAAACATTGTTCACATAATTGTCTGGAAAAAACAAAACAAAAGTAGACTTAAGATCAAAAGCTTTTACAGAGATGTAGGATGGTGAATATGTATGAAGGGGATAACCCTTGGTTAAACATTAATATTAAGAAAATTAACCTGCTTAAAGAAGAAAACCACTTTTAATTGGTTAAGGGTAGTTGATTATGAGTAGCTGTTAGAAGTAAACTTTTAACTAGTTTGTAAGCAGTCATGGTCTAATATTGCACAAAAGTAGTTTGCAAGGTAATGAGACAATTTCCTGGCTTTGGCCTCTAACTTACATTCATTGCTAATTAGTTAAGTCTTCAATTTCGTCATTCTCTGAACTTATTTAAGAAAAGAAGGAAGATATTATTTAAGTTGCAAGACTGGATAACATCTGAGAAATATGGTTTAGCACTACGGTAAGTAATATGTGCTGGCAAAATGCCATGTGTGAAGGCAAGTCTTCCATAATATGTAGGATTGATAGAATTAGGCTCATGGAGTTGATTATGAACTTAATCAGTAATCCTTTAGGTGGAAGATTTTGGCTGTTTTGAGATCTTTGAAGGATGCTTTAATTCACTTTAAGGAATCAAAATGTCTCTATCATCCTGGTTGGCTAAAAAGTTAACTGAATTCCAGAAGTTTTACGACCTCGTTACTGGAAGGGATATTGCTCTTGAAGAGTATTTTAGATATTAAAACAAAAGTAGGTGAGCTTAATACAGGAAAGGACCATGAAGTCGAACACTTGCTCCTTGAAATTTCAAATTAATTAGATTAATGGTAATGGACATCATGTTTTGTCATTTTTTTTTTTACATATTAATTGAAAAAGCACTGGCATAACCAGTCTCATGAGAAGTTGAGTGTTAGTACCCAAATTGCCTGTTTCATATGTGATTGAGACCAAATTCACAAAGAAAAGGGATGCACTTTTGGTTAGTTAGACTTTGTAACACATCATGCTTAGTCGAGTTATCCTTCGCTATTTAAGGAAGCACCATTATCCAGAGCAGCATATGATGAGATGAATATATTATAGCTATGCACACTGTAACATTGACAGTCAACAATACATTTAAACCATTTATTCATACTTCCAACAAATATTGACTTGAGATGTGACAAAAGAAGACTCTATTACATACACAATTGGCTGGCTTTGGCCGGTTGTTGCAGTTATGCTGGATTTCTCCAAAAAGTGGATGTAGGGTTTGTAAATGTGTTGACTCAGCACAGCATCATATGCAGTTCCATGTGAATCTGCCCCAGGGCTGGACTTTTGCACTTCGAGAGATTTGATAAGTGGGTTGTGGTGTATGTATTGATGGGCCTTGTCTGTAGTCCAGTAAAGCCTGCCTCATAGGAGAGAAAGTAGCTCAGTAGCCATTGCCTGCAATATCCAACACTTTTGATGTTTTTTGACATGCATGGCCTTCCTTTTGCAGGGAGTGCCAAACCAGACCATGTGTGGTTCATTTCTTTTATCACTGTACGTGCAGCAGATGTCTTGCACAGTGATAAAAATATGTGAACCAAGTGTCAAGAGAGGGCACACAGTGGGAGAAGAGCCACAGGTACCAAAAAATATCCCACACACATTGGTGCCTTAAGAGACAAAATCTGACAAAAACTTGTCCACACATGTGAAAAAAAAAGCAAAGTAGCACATTAGGCATTTTGCTGAGCTAGTTTCTCCTTCATGTGACAGGTTTAGGATCTTATGCTCTACTGTAGCATTTTTGCACTCACTTAATCTATACTTGCCATTAGATGTGCAATATTATCGTTGTAATTATTATGGTTAGGACTGTTACGGTGTCACATTGCACATTCAAAACTTTAGTTAGGAAAAGTGTAGATTACAAAAAGGATGTTGTTGTTAAGTTAGAATAATCATAGTTAAATCAAATGGAATTTTGTTACTCTCTTAATGGAGGAAGCTTTGGTAACACAATAATTCAAGTTTAATCCTTTGAAAAAGGGGTGGGAGTAACTTGTCAACTGTAAGAAGCTCTGCTATAGTAAACCAACCATTTTCTTTTGGTAATAGTTATTTCTGTGTTATATTATAGGTACATAGAGATCTTTCCATGTAGTCCTGATGACATCACGACCGTGCCGAAAATGCGGCGAGGGGCTAACAGGCCCGGACCATATGACAGAGTTGGAAGAGGTGGAGGAGGCTATGGCCCACCACGTGGTATGGGTCGATTCAAGGGTGGGTATGGAGGTAAGGTTTACTTGCCTGAAATTATCTTCTTCAGTTGTATATTTGTAACTTTGGTAAAAATAGCAAAGAATAGTCTATTTTTCAAACGTTGCATTGCAGTTCAGAGTTTTCTTAATGACTATATCATCAAAACTAGTTCCCAAGTTTTGTAAACGAAGATCAACCATACACTTTTGAATCTGTTAAACAATGTGACAATCAGTCAGTCAATCAGGCATTGATCGATCCATCAGTCAGTTGATTGATCGATCAGTCAATCAGTCAACCAATGAAGAACATTTATGGTTGTGATATTGCACAAATTTGTTGGGTAAATTTCTTTGGAATGAAGGAGTCTCCAGATACTAAGGGTGGTAATGTTTCCAAAACTTTGCAACCTTTTAGTAGGTGCTGAGCATTACTTGCCCAAGGCCCAGTTTGCATTTGGTATGTCATACATGTTTAGAGTAAGGCACCCATGTAGTTTTATGTCACATGCATATGAATGGCAATTTATACACCCTCTGCTAGTGGATAAACGTGCAAAGTTAAATTTTTAAGGTTATGATGGAAGACGTTTTGTTACAGGGAAAAAAAAAGATGAAAATTTAAAGCTCTTTTGTTTCTTACAGCAATTGATTAATGTTAAACCAGTGAATAGAAGTAAGTTTATTCACTGTTACCTATCATACAGTTTTATGAGTTAATTGAGATGTTGGACCTGACATGTGCTTTCCTCAAATTATAATAACTACAATTCATAAACACCTTTTTTGATTTCCTGCATTCTGATTGGCTGAAAACCATTCCAGACCAGTCTCGAATCGCCATTCGAGACTGGCCTTTGACAGTTAGGAGAATTACTTCAAGGTGAATTGAATATCAGTCACTGTTAGGACTGCAC
>WURT03191554.1:0-10011 GCA_009936505.3 Holothuria glaberrima
ACCAGGTGATTTATTCTTGGCAGAATTAGAAATAACATTCCACAATTCATTTAGCAATAGAGGATGCTCTAAAGAAATTTTTTCCTCTTCGCTTAAGGAGGATGAAAGACTACTAAGGAAAACATTTTGTGACTCTTCAACAAGAGAAGAAGGTTTACAATAAAGGTCACTGTAGAATTCATGGAACACTGCCAGATGTCATTCTTTAGATTGCAACTGACCCCTTGTTTGCTCCGAATAGAGCGAATAGTCTTTTGGCTTCCTGTCAACTTCTTATGTCTAAAGTAGAAAGACGAAGCCTTTTCGCCTTCCTCTAAATATTTGACTCTAGATCGGATATAGGTACCTCTACATTGTTTGTTGATCAATGCATCAATGTCATTTGAGTCATCACTCAGACAGCGAGACTACAAGCTTTTCAGCCGGGACCTGTTTTCCCGAGCTACCTTACTGTTGTGATAGATGGGAGACTTTTAATCCTTTCCTTTATATTCTCCCACCAATCTGTTAAAGAACTGAAGCCATCTTTCAGTGAGGACCACAGCTGATACTGCACACGTAGATCATTACAAAATGACTGATTATCATTAAGTGCACAATTATATTTCCAATTACCTCTGCCCTTGTCGATTCCGGTGGAATGGACTGAAAATGATATAAATACAGGGTAATGATCACTATAAGGGAATGAGCTAGTTGTAGCTTTAGTTTTACCAAAGTTAACGGGTAGATGAATTCTGTCAAGTCTAGAACTCCTATTCGATCGAGACCAAGTGTGTCCTGGGGAACTCGGGTGCACTTTTCTGTAACTATCGATGAGGGATTGAGTACGTATTACATGACTGAGCTCTTCACTGCCAACAAAGGTCGTGGAGTATTGAGAAGTGCTTGAACTATCAATAAGTTCGGTGACGAAGTTAAAATCCCGACCAAGAACAATTGGAATGCTACCGTCAGTGTGCATGTACAAATTCTCGATAAAATTCTTCCTTTCCGTCAGGTTATTAGGGGCATGAATATTGCACAATCTCAATTGCCGATTTCCATTAAATGAACAGCATGAAGAAATACAACGGCCCGAGGAGTCCTTTTTAACCTGTGTAACAATGGGGGAAAGACGGTTACTTAGAAGAATGACAACCCCTCCGGAATGGTTGCTTAAACTAGGACTGTAATAAACCGGTGCACCCCACAACTTCTTTAAAATCATTTTCGGTAGAAAGAAAAGTATCTTGTAAGAAAATAATATCTGCGTTAATCAGTTTACACCAATGCAAAACTTTGGAACATTTAGTGTTGTCTCTTATACCATTAAAATTAAGTGTGACAATCGAAATACTTACCATGATTGATAAGTAAGTTAATACGAATATTACAATCAGAATTTACTTTTTTCAAAAAATAATTATCGAAATATTCAAAACCTCGCTCAGCCACAAAGTTGGGGTTTTCCTCTGCCTTGTGCTGTATCCAGTCTCTGGGGGTTTTAAATGTTGAGTAACATGTTTTCAATGCACAGGGATATTTCAATGCCTTCGACTTGGGGTGATTGATAAGAACATGCTCCTACAAAGCCTCAAACTCAGTAAAAAACTTCTTTGCAATTCCTAGCTACACATGAATGCCATGGTTCACACTCTGCCAAAAATCTGGGTCATCTTAATTGTATCCCGGGGTGCTTCCAGGGGGAACCGTAGTGGCGATCTTGACCTCTCTGGTGACCTGTGGGACTGAGGTTGTGACGCAGACTTGCTGCGATTTCCAGACTTGTTCCTCTCTCTTGACGTTTTCTGCTGTGTACTGGAACGGGTATCACCTTTCAATACTTTCTCCGTTTTCCCTACCTTAGCGTCTGAAGCAGAGGTCTGAGAATCACTTGGCCGGAGGTGGCTTGAGACCGACTGAGCATCGGGTTCAACGGGCTGCTTACCCACCTGGTTGCTGCTAACCCTGGGATCCACATCCGTTAATGATGACTTTTCCTTTGAGGGTTGGGGTGACTGTGCATTCTCCATGTCTGGATGGGACTCATCCGAAGCAGCGCTGTTCTGGTGCGTTGAGTCCATATCAATCGCAAAAAGGTCGGCACCCTCGTCTACTTCTGAACTAGGGGTTGGATGGTTGTTAACTACCACAGCCTCGCCTTGTATCCACACTCCAGGTTGAGGATTAATTTTGTTGGCAAACGAAATTTTGCATTCTCTGTAATTGTGGCCAACTTTTTCACAAATTGTACATTTAATTTCATTCTTGCAATCATCTGATGAATGTCCAAGGTTAAGACATTTCTTGCATTTCACAATGGGACAATTTTGAACATCATGACCGTTTTCGCTGCAGTTTAGGCAGGTCCTTGGCTGGCCGTTGTACCTGACCCAACAATCTCTCCCACCGAAGCGCAACGAGGATGGAATATCTTTCTTAATCTCCATAAAATAACGTCTTATTCCGTTGAAGACGTTAGGGTAGTCCACGTATGTCAAAAAACGCCCACTTAACACCTTTCCATATCGGCCAAGTATGTGACGAACAACATTGTCATCCATTTCAAATGGTACATGTAACACGTTCACTACTGTAGCGGAACTGGTGTATGAGTAAGCTGTACAGTTCACACCACTAGTAAGGCGTGGCCAAAATTTCTTTTTTTCAACTCAACCGAACAAAAGTAATGTCCCACGACCGACCAAGAAGTTCTTGGACTGAAACTAAATCCTTTGCATTAATACCGCAATCTGACAAAAACGTAAAAACTTCTACCTTCCCAAAATTAACATCAAAACGCAGCTGGACAGACTTGTTGCGTGACAAGGCCTCCATCTTGCAGTGCAAGTCACGCGAACTTTCAACCCCGTCAAAAATTGGATAACAAGAATGAAAAAGAAAACGTGTCAGAGCAGGGATTCGAACCTAAGCCATTTGTGTGAGAAACCGAGAACTAATCCACTACGCCATCAAAGAACTCGTTAAGATAATGGCATATCTAATCATATTATAGTCACAGCATCCTTTCCACGTGTTCATCATAATTAGGTAATTCAAATTCGAATTATTATGTGAAAAAAATGTTCTCTTTAGCCTTATCTTTCGAATGGTAGAAAAATTCAGCCCTTACTTTTCGTTGGTCACGAAACGCCCGGCACAATTTAGGGGTACCGCCCACTGTATATTTAGTGTACGAGGTTTCCGTAGTTTCACCTCTGATGGCCTCTTATGACCTACGATCTCCAACAAAGCCATGATAAGGTTCCTTATTTTTTTAAAGGAACACATCTATATACCATGTATGAAAAGTATCCACCAGGCTATCTTGAAATATCGTTTTTTTCAATATTTAAGTTTTCGACCGCTGATGACCTCAAATGACCTCTGACCTCCACATGAAGGAATAGAGTTCTTTATTGTTCCAAAATGTGATCTTTGTTTCTTTTTTAAAAAGTTATTAAACCATGAGAGCTCTTGCTTTACAAAGTACGTAAAGAAATTTCTTGCAAGATGACTTACACGGGATTACTTCAACGTTCAAATACCTCCTCAACCTCCAACCCACCCCCAAAACAAGGCAATGCAAGTTGTACAAGAATGACAGGACAAATTATTGCGCAATCGACTATTTCAGAATAGTAGAATAAATTTCAACAGATAGCTCGACAACTGATTTGGTTATGAAGATGGGAGTTGATCCTTTTATGACATATATTATCGAACCTTTGTAAAACATATTTCTGTAATTCCACATTAAGACACGCTTGTGGATACACCTTTGGTTACACTTGAAGGTACATGTTTGGGAAGAAGTGGCATGGTAGTTTGAGTGTTCTGACTTGCATTCAAGAAGTCCTAGAATATAATCAGGATGAAACCACCTGGAAATTTTCTATTGGCTTAGAATCGTTCTTTTTGGCATGGTTTTTCGTAGTTGTGCTGTAGCCTGGGGGAGGGAGGAAAAGATATTTGGTCCCAATTCTGGTTTTCTTACTCAGAATATTGTCCAATCAAGGATGTAGCCCGCTTTAGGCCTTTGCATTCAACTCAGCATGCCCTTGCTGCAGAGCAAGGCTCTCCTACTTCTAGGGAAGTGGCTAAAGACTGAGGATATACTCTCGTTCGTCTGCGGGAAACGGTAGAAAAGAGAGGCCAAGTCTTGCAGGTGTTCATCCTCCATAAGTCTAGTTTAGGATCCGCGATGATCCGCCTTGGCTTTCTAATTACCCTGAAGTAGTTAAAATAAAACAGCCCCGTGTGCAAGTTTCTACAGGGATGTTAGACCTCTTCCAATATCTCCGATTTATTGGGAAATATATGTTATACGCTTAACTTTTCTAGATGGGGTGCTAGCGCCTCCCCCGCCTCTATTTCTTGTTAAGATATGACTTATAGCACCTTCATTTTACTTTTGTTCACTGTTTTGAGGAATGACCCTCTTCATTATTATTTGGTGATATCTTTGAATATGAAAGCAGTCAGTCTGAACAAGTGTGTGCCAAAACGAACATTGAATCATCGGCGGTAACGAAGAAATAGGCTTAACAAACTAGTCAAAGCTCCCACAGAAATGTCACCGAAACTATGGGCAAGTGAACGGAAGGAAAACGATTTGTTCAGACTTTCAGAGATTTACTCGAAGAAGGAAAAGTACAAACGCAGTTACCTCAATTTTAATCAGTATGTGATGCACGCCTTTGGGAATCGTACGTAATTCATGTATCACACTATCATTTAACAATCTTTCTTGTTAACTGAATTGTTGCATTAACACAGAACAGCTACTTGAGTGACCTCCGTCCCGTAATATACACATTATATACTTTTGAATAACTGTGAAAGATACTTATTTGCAATATTTAGCTGATGTTTTAAAATAAACTTGGGCAACTGCTCATAACTGCTTACTATCCTTAAAGTGTACGTGACTCGTTTCTATTACAGGAACACACATTAACAACAATAATGTAGCATTTTACAAAAGTTGTATTGTGTATGCTTGTTTAACCTTCTTTTGAAGCTACGAAGAAAAATCTGTAAAAAGTACCTGTTCGAACTACTTCCAGTACAAACTTAAATAACGCTAGCAGTGCGGGAATCCCCACTGTTGTGACGTTGCTAGCAATGCGGGAATCCCCACTATTGTGAAATAGCAATCCTAAGATCAATACATTGTGAAACGTTAACGGTAAGATAATGTTAGTTAAAACGATCCAAAAGGTCTAGCAGATTCCCAAGTTACAATATTGACAATCAGTTCTTACAGTTATGCCTGTCCTTGCTCCAGTCCGTAAAATCACATCGCAATTTACAGTTCCAGTGATTTTGTAGCAACATCTGTGATAGAACATATTAAGGAAAGACGGTGCGAAGTAATGTGTATATGTCCCTGTCTGACCAATTACGAACAGGCCTTTTAACAAAGTGTATAAAAAGTAATATTCTCGCAAGTTCATTTACAACCAGACTTACACGGTGCGATCTTGCTAACGATTTCTTAAAATCGTTAGCTATAGATTTCTGTGAGGGGTAGGGTGAGGTGTGTTTCTGACTGAATGATGAAACTTTTTTAATTACCTTTTTATCACAAGTCCTTCTTAAACTAGCAAAATTCTCTCAAATTTGACTCGTAGTATCAAAATTGTCGCGCCCTCCTCGAGCGTGAAACCTCACCGCATGTCTTTTTTATTACCAATACCGTCTCAAACATATTCGCATTATTCAATGGTGAAGGTTCTACAATTACACCGATTGGTTCTTATGCATCTGAGTCATTATGGAGGAGCAGAGCATTGCAAGAATGCAAAGTAGTGGAAATCAGAGACATATTCCATGAAAATTGGAAGCTTATACGAATTACTATACAGAAGACTAGCCCTCTAATTGCATTTTGTTAGGAATTTGCAGTGCCTCCGTGCAAAGTTTTCACGCAATTTTTGTTACGGAAATAATTTTCAACTAATGCAAAATTTTAGAGCGCTTCGCGCGCATTCATCAGGGTGCACACTCCATATCTTATGACAATTATTTGGTCAATAATACATTATTCTGATCAAAACCCTCTTTACTACAAAAGTACATCTTCGACCTCTGTAAGGACTCAGAATCTGTATAGAATCTTAGAGCAATGTAATATCATGAGTAGCATATACGGTAACATTCGGAGCATGTATTTGTCGTTTCACATTTCTTAAAACGAGTGCCATGCCACAGCGAAAATATAACTAAATAATAATGATAATTTCTAAGCATGTAGTTAATTGAAATATTTACCAAAGGTATTTGCATTTTGCATCCAAGCAACCTTACCTAAACAAGATTTTTTTCAATGGGAGGAGTTGTTATCCCTCTAGTCAGACCTGTGCTATGCAATCAACCAGAAGTAAGGATTCACTTAATTGTGAAATTTTTCCAGTATATGATCAGTCCAAAAATTTGCCAAAGATAGCACCATTCTGCATCTAAACCATCTTAAATGAACAAAAATTTCCCAAAGGGGAGGGGAACACCCCTTAGACCCCTCTTCTAGGAGATCACCTGTAAAAGGGGACAAAGAAAAGATTAGCGCTGGGTGCAAACTACCATAGGAAGCGAATATGCCCAATTTACTCCTACTCTGGGTGTATCTGAGGTGGGTTTCAAACATCATCTTCTATGGTGCCCCCCATCACCAAACTCTGGCGGCGCCACTGTATACAGCAAGGATTGAGACAAAAGCTGAACAAAGTTTGGGTTGGGCACACACGGTGCTATTTTGTTTCCAATTTCTTAGGACACAACACGCCGCGGTGCGATCGTTCGTCCTACGTGGAAATATCTTTACGATAAGACAAGTTGCCCATTTTTAGAGTAGGCTATCGTTAGTTATGAAGGGGGGAGGGGTGTGTCCTCAAGTTTTGCAGTAGGCTCAAAACGTTTGTATCTACAATTTTGAGTCATAGGCAATGGAATTAACGTTACGGTTGACAGCGATATGGCACGAGATCGTGTTGTGTGGTAACGTGGCATGTCGTGTCGTACTACAAGACATCATAGCAGGGGTGGCGCCATGATTTGTCCGAGGGGGGTTGAGGTGCAACCAGAAGCCCCTACGATGTTGATGAGTTTCCGTAAGGATCGACGAACCAAATTTTCGGTCGCAAAGCACCTGGAAATTTTTGGTTTTTGGTTGAAAAAAATGGAAAAATAGGGTTTTATTTGCAGAAAATTTTGTTTTTAAAGTTGGAATTATTACTGATGGAGATTTGAAAATTCAGGGAGTGCTAAAATTTAACGAAAAAAAACTCTTCTTAATAGTTAAACCGTAGGACTGGTCGTCATAAGAAACAAATTAAGGTTCCCAGACGACACTGGAAAATTCCAAGGAGGTTCGAGCTTTCCCCAACGGGTGGGGGATGGCTCTCTGCCCCACCTTACGCCACCACTGAATCGTAGGCAAATTTGAAAGCGTGTGCCCGGCGCAAACTGAAAAAAGCCTAATTTTGGGAGGTCTGACCGGAGTTTCAAGAGACAATGGTGCGGTAAAATATGTAAACGGTTATTATAGTTAATTGCATAAATAAAATTTCGTAGAAGACAGTAAGAGCAAAAGATTTCAGTCATAATGACTGCTCTTTGATGAGACTACTATACTTGTTCAGGGAATTATTGATTGCGACAATATAAGCTACCTCAAAATTTGAAACCTCTTTCCTTTATCTTTCACCTAAAATATTCACGATTCACGTATTTCACTTCTCCTCCCATAATAATTAAATGGCAGAAACAAGCACGAAGCCACGGTTAGGCTCAAACCCCATGCACGACTCAAGTGCCAAACATAATGCCCTGAATATTTTTTTTTTCAGAAAATATTCTGATGAGACTCGCTGCCCCCATCCCGATCTGTCTGTCTGTGGTTCTCATTGAGAAGAAATGTTCTCAGTCAAGGCCATAGAAGTCACTTCCATGGGATCGGATTCGCCTCTGACGGTTCTTCTGACGTCACTGTACAAGTGTGGTGCGAACTCTGTACATCGCATACCCAATCGTGGCTACAGGCTATGATTTTGTGTTTTAGTGTACGGCTGTTTCACACCTATCTCTGTTTTTCACCTAAGTTGTACATATTACCTGATTACTGACTCGTACTTGAAAAATTGAAGCAATGTGAAGCAGAACCCACTGTACATGACGTTCACAACACGAAGGAAACGTAAAACACGTAACAGTACATTAAACCATAACAACAGTATAGCAATAAGAAGAAATCACCAAATGTCTTATAACACGTAAGCTTCAGCTTGAGCAGTAGGCACCACAAACTTCCCATATTCTACACAGAGCCATGGTACGTCTTCTGACGTTGTCAAGGAAATTTAAAAGAAATGTATAAGACATTTAAAGTAATGTATGCATTTAATTAATGTCATTTTAGAACTGAAAATTTATAACTTACTATTCGTATTATGCCAATTGTGTAACCTTACGAAAAACTTACCACCCCACGACTGCAATAGGAATAACGACAAACAGGCCTATGCAGGCAAGACTGCATAGAACCATTGCAGTGCATGTTCCGGAAGTACACATTTCGAGAAGTCAACTGGCCGCTTGGTCTATTCAATTAAAACCGACTGCTCGAGAGAAGAGTGCTGGTAAGTGTGCTGGAGTTGTTCATTTATTATTACGTGTTTAGGGTAATACCGGTACGTATTTTTGGAGAGACGAACAGGAACACGTCATCGATCTTCCACCAATAACGACGGTTTATTCAACGGTCAAGTGCATGTGCAGTATAAACATACATAATAAAAGTTCTCCGTTGCAACACACTGGGCTATACTTCGGTGTTGCAACAAGGTTTGACGTCACTGACGCGAATAGGTATCAGTTGTGTGCTAGATTCATTTGACAATAGTATGTGTTGGTATAATCATATGACAGAGGTTAACAAGCAACATGTTCTTGTAAAAGTAGAACCCCATGGCAATGATGAAACAGGGTCGTAGACTGGGTTAAATACCAAGGGGGCAGCAGTATTCTCCACGGGTCCAAATTTTGTCCGGGCGCTTTTTTCTGATCTTGCAGATGACATCGATTGCCGTCCTCATAACATGAATCCTGCCTGTGCTCAGACCTGCTGTGATATCTTTCACACCTTACCCTCCCTCAGCTCAGATGTTATCAATATTCATGATCATCTACCTGCAAGCACCCAGTTATCCACATCTCTGAAGGTGATATCCTTTGGAAATGTATCAAATTTGTGCGGATATAATCTTGCGGAAATGCATTTTCTCGTACCCAGTTGGTATGACGTTTTTTATCACAGCCAATCATGGGACTCCAAGTTGGTTACGTCACTAGCCCGCAAATGTAAATTATCTCCAGGAGCTTTAATTTAACACTGAGACTAGACTTTGGCGTCCGTAATGACTGTGATACTGACAGCCGATACTCAAGAAACTCTTCGGTTCTCTTACTGTACTGAGCGGTATATACCAGTACTTTTATTATTTGATTACCAGGCAGAAGTGGCACCTAGAGCGTCCATGCCTCGCCTCGTTTTCAGGTAAATCGATGTTGACCATAATGCACACAAACTGAGTCCGGGCCTCACAACTTGTCAACTAGCCTAGCCTAGGTGTCCTAGGCTAGGCCTAGCCTATAACGGTTAGGCAAACTTAAATAACGTTGGATTTAACGTTAGGCTAGGCTAGTATTACTATACTAAAAAACCCCTGCAAAGCATTATTCAAGTAAGAGGCTAGACTGAGTTCATTACATAGAAAACTAGGGCTAAGGGAGTTGGATGAAAATAAATTATCAAGGCCTAGCCTAGGCCTACTGTAGCCTACTGGCCTTCAAGTAGGCCTAGGCTACAATGAATTTTGTCAAGGGCCTTGCATACCTTGGATGGTTCGGCAAGCGTACTTTGGATGGTTAGCAGCAAAAAACTAGCCTAAAAGTAAAAGGGAAAAAGGGTCGAGATAAAGGATCTTGTCTCATATTTTGTCTGTTAGTGCAAACGGGCCCCAATCATTA
>WURT03191565.1:0-21307 GCA_009936505.3 Holothuria glaberrima
GGGCAATCTACATGCCAAATATGAGATCCCTCAGAGTTACCCTTCTAGAGATATCGTGTTTACAAGCAGGCGTCACACACATACACACACGACATCACCATCGCATAGATTCCTTGCCTGCCTTCGGCAAGGAATCAATCACATATTTAGGTGTTTTTAATTATCTTAATTTTTCCGGGTCACTCTCTATTGAAGCACAACTGGTTAGTTTGTATCATAGATTCTCCCTTTTCTTGGGGCTTTCATACAGGAGATAGAGGCCAGGAAACAAGAAAAGTTAGTCGAGGAAATAACAAAAATATTAAACATTAGAGAAAGATGGAAAAAAAACGAAAAAAAAACTTATCTGTTCATGGCGAATCTTTAAATGTTTGACAACCATTTGAATGTAAAATAAAGTGCAATGCTGTGAAAATGTGCTTTGAAATGTTTTTTTTTTCGTATTACCCATGTCTACAGACCTGCCTCGTCATTGATACTCGATGCACGAAAACTTCAGAAGGTATTTTGTACAAAGTCCCTGCGGCCTTTTCCATTGTTCATTATGCCCACCAACAAGCTCCCTGCATCATTATCGACAGGCCAGAGTTGAGTCCAGAAAAGTTGTTACAATTGTCAAATTACTATATTAGTAATCATTACTGTACACATCCAATGGCATTTGAAGAGAAATGTTCATTCTAATACCCTAGAGATTTCGGGCGGATTTGAAAGAGGGCAGGTTATAGGAAGTTTGGGTTAGGCCCCGTGCTCGCAGGGTTCCTGCATCCTATAAAAGGTAAAATATAAAATATTATTTCGAACGTGTACAGCCCTTGAATGGCTGCCCCACGTCGGTGGTTAGTATACAAAGAGATGAAAAGCAACTTTCTGAGGTATCCAAGCAATAAAACCAGGGACTCCCTGTATCCTACTGAAGTAGGGTTTTTTTTCCATCTTGAACTGCTCGAAGGTAAAAGCAGGCGATATTCTCAAGAACGCCATCTCACCATTTACATGGACAACTTGACAAATGTTGTAAAAAGCTTTTCTGATACCTATATAGCAACAGATATTTCCTCCGACGAATCACTTCTTAGTAATTACTTTTAGCAAGGAGTTGCCACTAGTCAGCTAGTGGCAATTCCTTCCCCTTTGAGCTCGTGGTATCGGCAAAGAAATTGGACTGGGGAAACAACATTTTGACAAATTACTCCGGCATAGGCCTATTTATGTACATTTGAAATGTAGGATATTTGAAAATACATAGTCTTTACACCCCCATAACTTTGCTTGTGTTTTCTCTCGGTTGCATATTGTTACGATAAAGTCTTTAAATGCTAAAAAGTCCCAAGACATCCCAGATCTTCCATATGCGTGCGAACACTATCTTAAATGTAACGTATCCTGGGAATAAGAAACAATGTAATCGACCTCAACAGTCACGGAGATTTTTTGTCTTTTTTGGGGGGGGGGGGTTTGTTTTTCTATTTTCGTAAGGCTCGAAGAAGGACACTAAATACCATGTGACAGATTTTTGCACTCAGCTAAAGAATAACATTTCTTCTACACATGTTTATTAAGCTCATTAGCATATATTTTTTGACATCAACAAGCTGCATGAAAGAAAAGGTAATTTGACTTCTTTTGAAAGAACTTAGAGAGTGAAAAGATCGAATCATCCAACCTGAAACCCCTGTTACAAATTCCTTGCTACGTGCCTGCGAATGACTTCCTCTGCTTCCAAACCCAGGATGCTTCCTTGGAAAGGGGGTCTTGGCAGTGGTGGAACTATCTATGAAATTTGGTCAGAGGGGGCGACAATGGCCTGAAGGGGCCCTTTGAAGTAGGTAGATACCGTATGCCTCAATCCTGTTAAAACCTAAAAAGGGCGCCGACGAGCGATTTGAGTCCGTGGGGGGGGGGGGGTGAAGCGACTGCACCCTGACTATATGAACGGTCCGCCACTGGGTCTTGGATCAATTAAATCCTGGAGTATCACCATACCCTCTCGACACTGTTTGAAAGTTTGAAAGTTGCATTGAATTCACTCTGACAGTCTAAAAAGATCTCGGAAGGTAAATGGAGCTTGGCTATTATTTTGCGCAAATACATTTTTACCAATGGTGAGTGAATTCGATGGTGCAAGGGAGACGTGGATGCAGGTATAGGAGTTGTATTGAAATAGTAATACTACTCAAGCTGTACAAAAGGAATTGGCAATGGCAAAATTATCTACGATGGGTGAGCGCGAAGCGGGCGGAAAATGGCATTTAAAAGACAAGCAGTGCAGAATGTTTCTTTTTTTCCTGCATTACAAAAATGATCTCAGTTGCATTAAAGTCCTTCCTTCTCCCGTCTCTCCTTTATTCACTTTGCCTTTTCAACAGTCCGTAGTTTGAGCAGTCCGGCTTCCTAGCCAAAACGGGGGATTTGTTGGTGTAGAGTGTAGACCATCCTCCCTTTGTCAAAATCTGTAGATACTGTATATCCACAGGTGTGCGGGACTCTTCCATTTTGGGGGGGGGGCAGAAAATTTTTTTGCCCGAACCTCAAAAAGTTACCCGAATTTCGTTGCAGTTCAGGTGCATAAAATAGATCACAAAAGCACTAAATGCACGTGAAGCGCGCAAAAAGTTTTGCACATTTTTCCGGCATTCGATCAAAAATTCGGGAACTCAGAAGTAAATTCTGGCAATCTTTTTACTTTTACTTCATCTCTGCCGGAATTTCACCTATTCTGTGCCCGAATTTTTGTCGTATCCTGCTTGTATTGTCGACCTCAGAATTTTTTTTATGGGGGGGGGGAAGCCGCCCCTGCCTCGCCTCATACGCCCATTGAGATATCCCTCCACTTATTATGATACTTCTCGATTGTATTCGAAATTTGATAAAGGAAATCGGAAGCTAAAGCTTTACTTAGCATAATATCTCAAAGTCGTTTACCAAAAATATCCCTCGTAGCTGTGGATTTCTATATTATATTTCTTTTTTCATGAAATTAATGCTGAAATGCCAATTACCCTTTATTAAGGGATAAAAACCTTCAAAAACTAATGCTTTATGTGTTCAAGGGACATTGAACTTTCCCATGATTGCTATGTAACTGGGTATAATTTGATAAAAAAAATGTCAAGATATGATGCACATTGCATAACCGTGTCTCCCTCGTTTCAGAGAAACATTGAAGACACAGTTGGGACCTTTACACATGCAGAACGATATCTTCCTTGAACCTAATTTTTTGAGGATCATGCGATGGACGGACCCATGTTTGAAATCACATCTCAACAGAAACGTTGACAGAAGAACCATCTCCTGCAATGACACAATGTCGTCCATGAGCTAACAACTGTATGTTGATTGGGTTAAGGGAGAGTGCATGGAATCGATTTTGAAGGGTTAGGAGAAAGTGATTTTCTTGTTTGGGGAACAAAAACTACGTAAAAATATTCCTTACAAAGTGGTTGTTTTTGGGCCATTGTCCCGTCTGCCGTTGCAATTTACGCCTGTGATACCGTACAAAATATACATGTAGCACAAACAGTTAAGAGTAGATGGGGCAGTAACGGCTTTTTGCACACTTCGTTAGAAGGTAGCTCTCAGTCCGAAAGCGAGCCTCCTTTCAATCCATGCTTCCAACTATTTACAGCAAATATTGAATCGTTCTGACTTCATAATTTCAGTAAGTGGAAAACGGCATTATAGCCGCGCACATCGCACCGACCCGACTGCGACGCCGCAGTGAGAACCAGTTGGGTGGCAAACGGGTCGGTTTAGTTGTTTAGCGTTTATAGTGTGCACCATGTTTTGTTTTCAACGCAAATCTCTGTCCCGATGGTCATCCGACAGTCTGTCCTCGTCATGACTATATCGGAAACATCAAACATGTTTATTATTCGTATAGTTGTATTTGGGAGGGGGTGTTCTTGAGTCTGGTCGAGGCAATACCGTTGTCATCGACCGAGCTGCGACCTGATTTTTATGTATTAGTCACTAAGAGAAGACTGCGAAATCAGGCGATGAGTGCAGAATGTCAACATGCAGTATAGTTGACCTCATGTGTAATTGATGAACAGGAGATAGACTTTTATCCGCCCAAGCAGTGTGTTCCATGCCTGGTTAATCCAGGCTAATATCACTTCCCTGGTTAACCTATAATCCGACAGCCACTCGAAGCAACTGGGGGCCACTACACAGTTAAAAAAGTCTGTACAAAACGGACGATTTCTGGCAGCAGAGTTCCCAGGAAATATATGTAATTTGACATTGCAGATAATCATGTACAAAAACAGACATAGATAATCATTCAACAATATGAACACAATGTGCATGAGATTCTCCCATCGAAGATGGTTTTACTTCTTCCACTGACACCTCGTATCTCGGGTAAGGGAGCCAAAGCTACTCTCTGGCGAAGGGCCGATGGGCGAAAACCAAACGTTTACTCCCGAAGGAGTTCTGTTCCCTACTGGGGAGCTACGTCCAAAAGGGACAACTTAATCGGACATTACCAACTCTCCGACCTTCAGACCTTTAAATCATGGGTCTGCCATGCATGTCTGGTAGAGAGCCAAAAAACTGAGGGCGGAGTACTTTTTTAAACGTCCCTTTGACTCTGCGGCGAAGAGCCAAGTGGCGAAACCAAACTTTTATCCCGAAGGCGTTCTGCTCCCCAAAGGAGCTACCTCCCTAGGGGTTTTACTTTTCAAAAGTCCCCCAACTCTCTGGCGAAGAGTTAAGGGGCGAAACCAAACATTGGGCTACTCCCGGAGGAACTCAAGGTTCTGCTCCCATAAGGAGCTACGTCCCTGAAGGACACCATCCGTCCCCGAAAGGACAACTTCATTGACCAACTTTTCGACTCTCAGACCCCTACATCAGGGTCTGTGATTCGTGGTCCGTCCTTGACGGGTTGAAAAGAACAGATACTACACACGATCTAAGCCAAAAGGCCGAGGGTTAGGATCAACGTTAAGGAACTTTTTCAAAAGTCCCCTCTCCTCTCTGGCGAAGAGCCAAGGGGCAAAACAAAACGTTAAGGGACAACTTTACCTAAACATATTTGAAAACGTTATGTATGACAGACATTTATTGAGCTATGTTATATGTATCACGTCTATGATACGTTCGTAATAGTGAAAATGTTACTACATATTTTGAAAAGAAATACAGTTCATTTTTATATTCATTATCTGTGTTGGTAAACTTTATCTTTTGTCCAAAAATGTCTCTTGCCACAGATCTGATTAGTTTAGACCTGCCCTAAGGGCCTAAGCATAAATTTACAATATTTATGTCAAAAAGTTTGGCCATAACAACTTAAGAAGCTTCTCCTTAAAAGGAATTTAGGTCAGTCTGCACCCATCTGAAGGTTTTATTGTGATATCACCAATAACCTACACCCTGCAGTGTTTACAGCGTTATCTTTCACCAGATAGGTATTCTTCTAATTTGCATTTGCAAAACATATTTTTAATAAACTACTGGAAATACGAAAAACCTCTGTCAAACTTACAGAATATTGTCATAGATACAAAAAAAGATATTTTCTTTAAAATTTTACAGAATATTAGGCCTAACTTTAAATTTCCATTCGTAAAAAAAACTTAGTTCGTAAACCAAGTGAAGTACGTAAAACTTCTGTAAAAATGCAAAACATTTTATGTAAATCAGAAATACAGAAAGTATGCTAAAAAGACAGAACTTTACTGTAAATTCACAAAAAAAAAAACTTTATCGTGTACTGCATACAACAGTCAGCTTGATTGAGCTGCGTCACGTTCCAAAAGGCTGTAATTTTACAGTGTGGTATGGGATTTCTAGCTCATGATAAACATTTCTGAATGACGGTGCTTCTATTGTCCCCGCATCCTGAATTTCTTAGAAAGACAACGACTTTCCGGAAAACGTCTTAGTCACCTCTAGCCAAGTTGTGATTTTTGTTCCAAGAAGATATCGCAATGTCCAAAATAACAGACTCTTTTCCAATACAGAAAATTCTATACAAACTTATAATGCCACCCAACACTATTTCATTGTAAGAAAACGTGAAGAGTTCTTAATTTAATATGTGGTACCAAATAAGAGAAATTTTGCAAGACAGACCACAAAATTTTCCTGACAGTCGGCCCGTTTTGAAACTTTCTAGGGGTGTTCCCCTGACCCAACACATCCACCGGTAGTGACGCCCTTGGTTTGGAAGAGAGATATCAAAAAAATGAAGCAATGAAAAGTTCGTGAAGAATCTACATGCCATTGGAGCAGAAAGGGTTAAATGAGGGAGCAATTGAGCAAATGAGCAAATGATCACCGTCAAGAACTACATACTTTCTTGCATACGCTAAGGCTATGCATGCACGACAAAAGTGGAAAAGTGCCCGAAGAAGGGCAGCCTCCACCTACTTGGACATGACACCCCGACTTGGAACACTCCTTACAATTGCTTTCTTCACAATGCCATATTGAATCATACTCCAGTATTAAACAAACTGGTAGTAAATTAGACTATGCAAATTAGAAAACTTCCCTTTTTTGGAATAAATAAAAATGTGGTGCTTTTTGTGAACGAATAAGAGGGTGGTAGGCCTATGCCCCCCCCCCAAGGCTAATGATGTTCTATGATGATTTTTGAGTCAATTTTCTACTATTCATGTGCTTTAAAAGATCCTTTATAAAGGTAACTTGTGAAAATCCCACATAAAAATAACACAGCCTACAGTAGTGTAGCTTTATTTTGAGATACTATAGGCATCTTTTACTACACAATGTCTTTATTTTTGTTGTTTTTCGTAACTTCATTTTGTGAATTTTAACCAAATTAGAGGGACAATCAACTAAAAGTTATGTTTTCTGGTAGTGAAACTCATATATCATACAAATCATATTGTGGGTTTTAGGTGTATCTTGAATGTCAAAATAATCATTTTATCAAACTCATGGCTAACTAAGTAAATTATTGTAATGTAATTGATTTTGCCCGAGGAACTACGTTGAACCGTTCTCATACTCTCGGGAAAAGATTTTCAAATTGGAAATAGAGTACACCATCGTAACACTATTTTGAGTATCGGGTAATTTTTGATTTAGAATGTCTTCTGTTTTTTGTTTTTTGTAACTTTAATTTCTCAATGTTTACCAAAGTAGTATTCAAATCACCGGCGTATTTTGAGGGGGGGGGATTGGGTCATGGCCCCCCTCACTGATGCCGAATAAATTATATAAATTATAAATATATTATATGTCCTAAGGTCAGAAGAAAAAAAAAACTCAACAGAGCTGGATCTCAAAAATGCCTGATTCTCCCAGTTTCCCGATGTAGGGGCGTAGGCTTATGGGATCCTCCGAATTGTGGGGGGGGGGCAGAAAAAATTGCCCGAATTTTGAAACCTTGCCCGAATTACAAGTGAAAGGAAATACCCACCGTGAGAAAGCGCGGGAAATTTTTTGGGGTCATTTTCTTTCTGGGGGTCAAATTCGGGCAAAATTCAAGATTTTAAGATTGAACATATTAAGTTAACATGATTTGCAGCAATGCTTTTTTACCCCTTTTTTTTAACGATCTAGGAAAATGCGTAGGGAGGATGGGCTTTGCACGAACAATGGAGGATTGCACACTCGCGTTGCTCCATTGTCTGTGGCATTTTACAGGCGTCACGCAAGACTGCCCCTGTTACGATTCCCTGCAGTGCCTGTGGAATGCCACGGACAATGGAGGTCACTCAATCATGCAATCCGCCATTGTTCGCGCAAAGCCCATCCTCCCTAATCGCTTACTACGCATTTTCCTGGATCACATTTGATATGCAGTGGAATAAAGACACAAGGCGGTGTTAGCTTTCGAGGGTGGAGATGGATATGCTACATACATATAATCGGTTATCGACCCATGATTTCACTTAAGTTATAATTCGAAGTAACAAAGTTAAAAGCACGTAGAATAGGGTTCCCTCAAAATTAATTAACCTGTAAAAGGTAATTTTTTAACACAGATTATTGAAAATTACGATGGTTCTATACTGCCTAAAAGGCTCGGGAATGTGTCATGTTCTTAATGTGGAGGGTCTGTTGGGGCAAAAGCTAAGATGATCATTTCATTTTGGTCTCCCCAATCTCCAACACAAGTTGTTGCCTTTGTGCCAGACCACATAGCTGCAGTATCCGCGAACGCTGCGTGCGCTCAACTTCTTGACTCCCGGGAGCGGTTTGTCAGTGAAGGGTGGTCATCAAGAACATCTCTCTCCATCGAGGAGTTATGAAATCTATTTTTTTTTTGGTAAAATGTCTCATCATACAAAATTCCAGAACAAGAAATGCCAATTGAATTTAGAGATATTTTCAGCACAGGTCAAACAGCCCGAACAGCCGACGATGCAGTCTCCTGCCATCTAGAGGCCTTTGGATGTGTCCCTCCCCCTTTGAAAATTTTTGAAAAATTAGGTGTCCTTACATGCAATTTGGTGCCACATATGCCACCTTTTGTAGGAAAATTGTATTGAAAAATTTGCGAAATTTTAGGAACTTAAAAAAATAAGCATGGATTGAAAAATTTTCGTAAAAGTGAATCAACGATCAAATATTCGTTCAATTGAGCAATTTTCGATTAATGTAAAATTCTCATGATCTATGAACTGAGTGATTGGAGTCATGCGGGACTAAAGTGAGCATAGAACTTTATTTCATACATTTCTCTTTCAAAATTTATTGGAATTGTTTTTTTCCAAAGAAGAAAATACAGAACAGTCTCATCGAAGTTGCTGGCACTGAGGTCGCACCACAACTGACATCGCAAGCGGCAGGCATTCCACGGTACGTATGAAACAGTATCATTCACTGTTTTGATCATTGAGTCATCTAGTCCGCGAAGCGGACGTATTACCGCTACACTTTACAAAGGCGTATATTCACCCCTGTTGTGGCGGCGAGGGTGGTTATGGATGGATTAACAGGACCGATGCTCAGCCTCCGACACATCAGTGAACACCGTGTGTTTTGTGAGATGGGCGGATTTCGTCATTCGAAAAAAAAAATACAAATTGCTGCCTTCTCTTGTCCTAAGAAGAATCAAATCATATGAAACCTGGTCGAATACTCTGACTACAGAACTTACAAAAGATCTATATTTTTTGAAAATCTCAAATCTCGGTTCCTGGGGCACACGGGGGCCAAGGTTTTCCAGGGGGTGCGTGCCCCCTGGCCCCCTTAGTAATGTCACTGCCTTTGGGAGCCAAAAAATTTCTTGTACGCTCCGCGCCAACCTGTGGTGGCGATCCGCTTAGATAGTAAATCGTGCTCCACCCCCCGTCATCGAATTCCTAGCTACGACGCTGATTCAAATGGACTAAAATTGATACTCTTTTGACAGTAAATTATTGGGAAATAGGCCATTATGAACTACATCAACATCATAAAAATCATATTTTTCCCCCGTCCCAGCCAAAGATTGCTTAAATTTTGATTTTCAAAAGTGCCAGCCCCCTAACAGTCCTTAGCATATATTGATATAGCACGACTGAATGCTTGTAATACAAAATACCCACACAGCTTTTATAAATGCTTTTCTGCCAATGGGTGGCTGCTTGTTATATGCCTCCGTAGTTTTAATTGAAATTTGCATTTTGACGTGACCCTGTGACATCTTATTACGTGCCATATAATTTTGACAAAGCGATAATCGAAATCACCGTCTTGAGCTTCGAATAGGCCTATATAAGCGTAAGTTATTCCTTTTTGTTTCGCAATTTAGTTGACTACCGTGTTTTGCCAAGGTGGGGCCTCGTGACCATGGCCGTACGGGACTGTTTTTCTCAGGGAGGGCGGTGATTTTTCCCGACTCCTGAGTCTGGAGTACAGAATTTACCTTTCCAATGGCAATTTCCGCCCGACTGAGACAAAATATCTGCCCAATTTAGTCAAGTTTCTGACATTTTGGGGCGGCTGCCTCCAGTTCGCTGGCCCGTACGGACATGGTCGAGACACCATCTAGTTCGTCCTCGTCTCCCAGAGGCCGTTGATTTGGTTTACATATCAATTTGTCCTGTTCTTTGGACAGCCCATCCCTTGTAGCTTACCCGTTACTACTTGCGTTATCAGCACTACTCATATACATACGCTATACATATGTACACTTATATGTATAGTATTATTAAGTATACTTTAATATATAAATATAAATACAGTTCTTTGTGTCACTGTCTTGTACGCAAACGATTGCGACATAAACACATTTTCCGGGGATTTCCCCAGCAAAGAACACAGACGCAAGGCGTTTATTGGTTGCGTGCTGCCTTTCATATTTATTAGATGTTATCAATGGCACGATGCAAATCACCTACAGTCTGGAGGTAAAACATGCACGCAAGATTGTTAGATAGTGCTGGAAGTGTGTAAGGCTGGTAATAATTCCACTGAGCTTGCTGGCCTGATCGATGTGTCATGTACGACAGCAATATATCAACTGTTAATTTATGGGATCAATAAGATAAAAAGTCTATCAATGGTATTAGTGTGTGTTTTTTTATTTATGACATATAGGCTTAGCATATTTTGGGATATTGACCCTTCAATGGGAAATTTAATCTTTAGTGCAGGGACATTGATATCACCAGACTTTTTTAAGTAGGGGGCACTACAGTCTACGGGAGGGGCACACCAAAGTGAAGGACTGATGAGTTGTGGTGGCCCGAGGCGCTCCCTTGCAGGCGTTGAGACCCAGGGGGCAGTTATAGTGCCCTGGGTGGGGTCCTTGGACAACACCCCACCCGTTAACCCCTCTCCTTTGGCTCTCACCGATTCGAGCTTGCCATCCAAAATTATATCTTCCGATGTGTAAAACCATCGGTCCGTTCTTGGTTCACCTTGATTTACAAACCAGCTATGTCCAAGCTCCATATGTTATCAGTTTTGTTTATCCCATTGATAAAGTTGCTGCATTTAACCGGATTTTGCAATAGTAATCTTATCTCTATATCGTGTGTCATTTGGAAATGATGGCTTTTTAAAATGATTTTATACGTTTGCACAACTGTACATGTCACCTTTGTGGACAAGCATTTCAGGTCTTTTCAATCATTGATACCCCCTCAACTTGACTAGTTTATATAAATATCAAAGTGTACATAGATTGTGTTATATGTAATCTTATTTTTTGAAACCTCAGAATAATTACACTTACTTGTAAAGAATGACATACATCTTTTTTCATAATAACATTTGCTCTTTTACAAAGATACTTGTTACGAAATTTATAATTGCAAGTTGGGAGAGGAAGTGATTGAAATAAACTTGTTAGTTTATCTACGCAATCACCCCCAAGCAGCTACACTTGAAAATATAACCACTGCGTCATTTACAAGTTACCAAAATCCCACCCTAATTAGGAAGAAGACACGCTTACCCTTAAGATACAAGTGCGGCACTCCTTAAGATGAATTTTGAAGCTGGGTGATGTAAGGAATGGATTTAGTGATTTTATAGTGGCATAGAATTCCACACATTGACCAGGGAGTTACCTAGCAACTCCCTGCTCCGACGACTTAAGGTCTGGCCCTCCTGAGCTATCATTCCTTGAATGCCTTCAGTTTTACTGTCGTCAAACACACTTTTTATGGTCATCAAGTTTCTTTCAATACCTTGTTGTTTAACTATGTTGTTCATTACGTTTGGTTAAACTATATTGCATGCAAACAGAGAAACTCTTTCACTACAATAACTATTGTAACTATTTTATTGTAGTGGAATAAAACCTTGGGGTGTGCGTACATATCTCTGTACAAAAGCACACATGGGTGGGTGGGGGCAAAGGTCATTACTGGAGAAAAATCCCACATGCCCCCTCCTTGACTGGATGTTGACTGTTCACAAGGGCATCGTGCACATACTATAGGATGCCTCTTTGTTAGTTAGTTAGTTATATGAGGTTTAACGGCCCAGTTTCCAACCAATTGGGTCAACCCGGGCCTCCCGCGTGAGAGGCGGATGCTCTACCACTAGACCAAACACGCGGTTCAGGATGCCTCTTTGAGAACTAATTGATTGCACATTGTTAATTGTATGCCGTCAGACCCTAACTATTACCTGATACAGGTTCAATCCATGAGAGACAGACAAAAATTTTTTCTAGTTAAAGGCATATTCCTGTGGCTTCTCACAAGGTTTCTCATAAAACATCCAGTTCATGCTCTCCAAACCTCGTAGCAACACTCTTTTCCTAACTCGAGATATCTCATATTAAAAGAACTCATTGTTTCGAAAAATATCTCCTATTCTCATCGAGTTCACCGAATGCTATGTAAAGTGGGCACATTGCCTCAGATTCCTTTTGTTTTCCTTTATTATTGTATGTCTTGTTTATCCTTGAAATTTGCCATACTGCTGGAATGTTTGAATATCTTTCCATGTAGATTTACATAAATCTACACCATATGTCGGGCATAACAAACAAAGTTGCTAAATATTCCCTACAATGGCATCAATATCATAAAAATAAATCCCTTCTATGTCAAATTAATGTGCCGCGATAACATCATATATTTCCCATACTGCACTTTATTTTGACAAAAACTTACATTTCTTTGAAAATTTGTATCTTCCAACTGCTGCAAGCTATTGAGATGCGGTTTTCACCTCCGAAAAGAGAAAAGCGTTCTGCTCTTCTTGAAGTCATTGAATGTGGTCTCTGGCAAATTCCTTTTACAAATGGATATGCTTGTACTCGTAGGTGAAGGTAAACTTGGTCATGGTCATTTACACAATCTCTCCGTCATAAGTTGCACTACTACTTATACACGTACTCGAAGTCATGCTCAAAAAATATACTGTCCCTCATAATAGTATAGGTTTGTACTCATACTCCCAACCAGTATGTGCACTTGTAGGCCTATACTTGTGTTCGAGGTTTTGTACTCACACACAGCTAGTCTGCTGTGTTCCGTGAACTACTCTCTGCATTGAGTGAATGTTTGAAATCAGGAAGCTAGGCAATTACCATGCCTTTGTTTGCATGAATGTAGGGTTGGGGGGGGGGGTGCGCTGTACCTCCGATATAGAAACCTATTCATAACTGGCTGGAAAGGAGAAAAAAGTGACATCTTGCTAATTCTTTAGCACGCGAAGTACAAATTAAACCTCCCAATTTTTTTATTGCTTTTAGAAATAAGGTGTTCATACCTTCAGACTTTCAACCACATTTCAAATTTTTCCATTCGGGTAATCTTTTACAGCAAAATACTTTACTTGGCAGGCAGGGCTGTAGCTAGGGTTCTGTGTTTAGGGCGGTGTGAAGGTCCCAAATTCCGGCTGGCTGAATTTTTTTTCAACTGAATGGCAGCGTGTAATGTGCACTTTTTTACACGCCCTGCGTTTTTTGTTCATCAGTGGGGATCCTTCCTTTGTCACCACAAAAAGGTGCCATCCTGGGAAAAAAGGTCTAAGGGTAGGGGTGTCCACCTCCCCTTTGAGAAAGTTTTGTTAATTTATGGTTGCTTAGATGCAAAATGGTGCTACCTTTGGGACATTTTTGAGCTGCTCATATATGGATGAAAAATGTTCATAATTTGGTGAATTCAGTGGCAGTTGGGTTAGTTAGTTAGATGAGGTTTTACGGCCCAGTTTCTAACCAAGTTGGGATCCTTCCTTTGTCACGACGTAAAGGTGCCGTCCTGGGGGAGGGATCTAAGGCGAGGGAGTGTCCCCCTACTCTTTGAGAATTTTTTTGTTAATTGAAGGTTGCTTATATGCAAAAATGGAGCTATCTTTGGGACATATTTGAGCTGCTCATATATGCCTGGGAAATTTCCATAATTTAGTTAATTCTAATTTTTGGTTAGGTGAAAAAGAGAGTAAGTTGTCTTAGAGAAAAGTACGCTGTCAACAAACCTCCTGAAGATCCCTCCCCCTTTTCTAGCTTCTTAACTGTCTTTTATATGAACAATTTTTTTGGCAAAAATGCGTGCGCGAAGTCAACAGAAACATTCTAGGACTATTACGAAAATTTTCCTTTCTTTTATTGTGCACTTATAAAAGGGCATCTAAGGCTGGCAGATACCTGGAAGCTCTGGATCAATTATATAAAATTGGGGGGGGGGGGGCAAAGACATAACCATTTTTACTAATTTTGAACGAAAATCCAGACGAATGGCTTCCAGTAATGGGGAATGGGCGGGAGCTAGAGATTAGGTGCAGGAAGGCGGTATTAGACGTCCCTGATAGGTATAGCAATAGGAATGAAGGACTTAAAAGCATATTTCAGGATGCTTTTTCGTCGTAAGTGCATTAACAATCACCATCTATACCGATAATGGCTGAGCACGAAGCGCTCGGTTATTTTTTTCTTTTTTTTATGAAAAATGTATAACGTGAAATACGTACTTTCACAACCTTCCACATTATGCTACAAATTAGATTAAGTTGAAAGATCCCTGATGATGCTAGGGCCCCTACAGAGGTTTGGAGATGTATCTCTGTTTTTCGGAAAGTGTTGTGGTCAGAATAGTTCCATGTACACTAACTTTAATAATGGTAATGAGATAAAGCGCAAATAGTGACGCATGCGCGCCAAGCGTGCCGAAATTTTTCATTATTAATATAAGATGTCAATGGACAGTTTTAATTCAATTTTACGTGAAGAAAATAATGTTTGGTATTATTCATTCTCACTTGATCTAGATGGAAAGTACAAAGTTGACATAGGCTCAGTCGGATAAGTATGCTAGAAGGAGAAATCAGAAATTCCAACTGGTATTTAAGACTGTCCGACTATCGTAGCTCTGACAAACTTTGGGCGGTGAGACACCCCCATACCCCAGGGTCGCAACGGCCTTGCTGGCAGGCTGACAGACGAGGACGGTTGCGTGTTTAAACCTATGTACTGTGTTTTTACAAGGAAAGACAGCTTGCTATTTCAGACTGTTCCATTAGCTCCTCTCAGGTTTATGAGCACCCATTTGACCGCCCGTGTGACACAATCACCTCTAAAGAATGTTTCATTAGCCGATTGTTAACTCATCTCTGTTCATGTAATTTTATCTCATCTCTGTTCATGTAATGTATATGTGATAGGTGGATAACATATTGTACTTCACCTAACATCAGAAATGTGTGTGAATGTCTGAGTGTCTGGGAGTGCATTTGTGTAAGCAGAAAAGTGTGTCGCAAACACCTCTTAGTGGTTATTCCTATGAAGCTGACACTTGGTAGGCACATGATCATAAAATCTTGTGCATACGTCACTAATGTCGAAAGACCGACTGCATGGTCACGTAGTTAGAGCATCCGACTTGTAGCCGGAAGGTCCGGAGTTCGAATCCTGGCCGGGTCATACCAAAGACTTCAAAAATGGAACCTACTGCCATTGTGCTTAATTGGTGCAACAATTAATTGCAGATATCAGCAAATAGTTGTTGATATGACCAACTATTTTCTGATATCATCAAATAATTTGGTGATATCAGTAATTATTTACTGATATCAACAATTATTTGCTGATATCACCAATTAATTGTCGATATCATCAAATATCGAATAAAAAGTAAAACGGCTTGCCATACGGCCTCAACCCTGTTCGTAGCTTTGGAGCCGTCAGTATAGATTGCATGATACTGATAATATTTATGTCCCAGCTCATTAAAGCTGGCACGGAACACAAGATTAAGCATGTTGGAAGGTGATTGTGTTAGAAGGTGATTGGATGACATCTGGACAATTTTAGCTTGGTGACATTCGCGGAGGACCGTTCGGGACGAGACAATATACTCCCACCACAGAAACGTTCGCAGGCACAATCCATCCCTAGTTATAGTCCCATATGCGAAAACACTACTTGTCAACAAGCATTTAATTACTGTCCATCAATTGCATCATAAGCGTACGAGGCGGGGGAAAGGGCATATGACCTCCCAATTCGGGCAACTTGATCCATTCGGGCAAATGTGACAGCCAAGAAAATAAATTATGCACCCTATTCGGGCAACTTGGTCCAAGTTCTATATTCGGGCAAAATTATTCCTGTCCCCCCCCCCCAAAAAAAAAAATATTGACCCCCGTACGCATGAATGACATCTCATTCGAGCTGGTTTATTAACAAGAAAAGGTTTGACCTTTGGGTAGTGATTTTTCAGGTAGTTGTCCAGAACCATGGGTTTATTAAAAAAATATGTGTATCTTTCGTTTATAATTCTTGATTCGATTACATAAATTATATTCTGAACGAACAATTAAACGCAAGTGTCGTAAAATCCTCTCAGTAATTTAGTTGACAGAGCATTTAAGTTCAAGTAAAGACAATGTTTGAAAGGAAATTGAAACGAAACCGGCAGGAGCAACGAAATACTCTTCCTTCATTGTCGACTTTTGTAATTGCCTACGTAGCAGAAACGAAATTGCAAGCAACGCATAGCTTCGTGAAAGCTTTGCCTTACATGTAAAAAGATGGATTTCTACAGCGATTCCCTGTTTTAATCGTGGGTACATTGGCCGTAGATTTGTTTGTTTGGCCAAATCTTGCGCGAAATATACAGCAAAACTTAATGTCAAATGATTTCAGCTGGCGTTGTCCTCACGGTCTTGGCTTCAAAATGCCAAACAAGTGTTTGCGTTAAGGACCCTGTCACACCAGTCACCGGATTGCAATAACGGAGAGGGAACGAGGACCAAAATTGCACTCCTTTGATGTACGTTATTATCCGTGTAGTCTCCTGTTCCTCCGCCCACTTCGTTTCATGACCGGGAACGTCCGGTATAAACGCCGTGAGATTTTAAACATGCACAAATTTGGACCGGACGTCGACCGAAAGAGGTCTCCCTTATGTATTCGTTACTTATTTAAGCTTCCGTTTTATCACTTTCTCATGCGTTTGTCATATTGGACTTCTCCATTAGTATCCGTTCGTCTCCGTTGATTGCTACTGCTCACCAGATCATTACCGGACAACGAACGAATAAAACGTAGAAGTACAGTACCTATACCGAGTGTCCGAAGGCCACTAACGCATAAGTAACGGAAGCGTTAAGGAATAGAACTGACAATGAACGGATAGGTAACGTACGTTTGACTGAAGAAAGGAAAAAAAAAACACAAGCAAAGAAACTTGGGGACGGACATAGACCAAAGATACAGCGTACTTGCATCCTTCCCCTCATATAAAAACTGGGTAGAGGTTCCCCCACTCCTCATTCTGCTCCTGCAACCTCTACTGTCAACACCTACTACAACCTACTACAAAGCAAACATCATGGACCCTACAGAAAGATTCAAGCTTGAGACTACAGTGTTAGTTTTACAAGCACAGATGCTTGTCACTGAAGCCAACATCAAGTACTATGAACATGTCAAAAAGAGAATGAAGAGGAAGGACTGTGTAAATGCTGGTTTAGAGCCTGGCTAGGTCCAGAGAGAAGACGACAGTTTGGTCTTTATGACCAACTAATGCAGGAGCTGCGAAGGGAAGACCAAAAGTCTTTAATCAACTTCATGAGGATGCCCCCTGAAGTGTTTCATGAGATGTTGCAGCAGGTGGGCCCGCGTATCACCAATCAGTACAGTTCTTTAGGGCCTAGGCTCTCTACCCGGTACTCGTCAGTCACGTGTCCGTTAGCGATACGTTGTATCCATTTATTCTCCGTTTGTTCTCCCTTGCTTTGCCTGTACTAGTCCGGTCTGTCCGTTAGTTTTCCGGTTCTCCTATGTTTTGTACGTTCTTTACCCGTTAAATGTCTGTTGTCATTCCGTTTGGTGTCCGTTAGTCAGTCCGTTAGTCAGTCCGTTTTTCATCCGTTCCTGTCCGTTCCTTGTCCGTTTGTTGTTCGTTTTAATCGATCAACTTCCGTTACTTTGCAACCCCCCGAACTGCAACCGCGACAACTTTTGCCAACGGAAAAGACCGGATGAGTGTTTTTCGCGCGTACTCTGTCCGTTTGTGCAATCCAGTGAGATGTGAAAGAGCCCTAAGTAGAATCGTTTCTTTCGGACGAGAAGAAGGTAATTTTCTTTCGGATTTTCTCCAACATAAGTTGATAAAATGGAATGAAATTTACAGAGAAGATTACTAACAAGATTTAAAAGCAACTGAGATCAGTTATTTTTCAATTACTTTTTATTTTTTGTTCCAATCAGGAGTAAATCCTCCCAACGCGGAACGGTCAGTTTTCAATTCAAAATTGCTCCCTAAAAACATCATTTCTCGTGGTATCGATAATTTCTGAACAAGTTATGAGCATGGACAACTCATGAACTGGTGTGCAAATTTTCGGGCACAAGTATCAAGATCCCCAGGGGAAGATGGTTTTTATGGCCAAACATTGAGAACAAGCTCTAGGAATGGCCAAACATTGAGAACAAGCTCTAGGAACTTCACATATTCATCGATAATAACAAAATTTTAGTGGTAGAATTTGCGTGACGCATTACACATCCTCTCCAAATTTCAGATCCGTGGCTTACGAAACAGCCAAGAAAACGCAATTCAAAGACAAGAGCCCAAGGGCACTATGGTTCCTTGCCTTTGAGATGATTTTGTATATAGGTAGTAGTAAGGGAAGGCATGTGCCCCTTCAACCCCAATGACTTTTGACATCCACCAAAAATATTAGGGCACATATTTCAAAATCATACACATACTTTCAAGTTTTAGAAAAACTGGTCACTTGGTTATCGAGTTATCTCACCACAAACATATACCTCCCATTCCCCTGCGTCACATACACACTCCTAACCTTTCACTAAAATGTCAATAACTCGAGTCAGGAACATCGTAGCAGGGTAGTACAATTGCCTTTTTGGTTCCTCTCAACAAGACGAATTCATGCAGGCGTCACAAGAACGCGACAAAGGTCAAATGAGGTCAAATGAGGCCAAAGTAGGTCATCACGTGCACTTCACACAGACGAACACAATACCATCCCCCTAAAATGTTTCGTTGGAGAGATATCAATAAAACATTACTTTCTGACCTTTCGACCCTTTCAGATTATTTTGATTAATGTTACAATATTTCCACCTCCTACCAATCTAACTTAGCCTAAAATTATGTCAAAGTTCCAACAACGGACACCAAGTTATAGCTGCTAAAGGAAGTTCACTTTATTGCCTCTGGTGATCCCCAATGACTTTGACCTCCACAAAAAACAGTATGGCACATCTACTTAATATAATATACGTACACACCAAGTTTGAGAAAAAATGATCACTTGGTTATTGATTTATCGCACCACATACCTCTCATTCCAATGGCGTCACATACACACACATACATACGCCAACTTGTCAACATAGGTTCCTTTGTTACACAACGAACCAAAAATTCTCTGTGCGCCTCGCAGAAAACTGCTGTGGCGATCGCATTACTTCGACTAGAAGTTTTCTAGTCGAAGTAATAATAAGAATGCTCCATCTATGATATTAGAAAACTGTTCAAGTGCTGGCGTAATTCGCATCTTGAAGAATATTTATGTACGTAAATATAGCTTTGTTTACTTTTGGATGATGGGATCCGAAGCAGTATAAGCCTGTGGTAAGGATCCACTGGACCATGTCCGGTTAAGTTGAAGACCCCAGAGGCCCGTATGGGTGAACCTATGGATTAGGTTGTTTTGAGAGCGCTCGGGAAACTCTCAGGGTTGCATGGGGACATTCCATTTAAGTGCAATATTTTAGAAGCCCTGAAAATGGAGTTAAATGTAATATTTGCCTGTGTGTGCGTCTAGGCTCGTATGTGGCAAACATTGCGTGAGAAGTGCGCAGAAAACTTTAAATTTTATGGTCAACAGGGCTACATATTACGTTCGCCGACAAAAAAATGGGGTGAGATGAAGTATATTCCGTCCCCTCCAATTAATTTACCAGGGATCATGTCTTATAGCCTAAGTATAGGCGCAAATATTAGTAAATATTGCAGGTTTTGCCAAAATACTGAAGGCACTCCGTCCTCCCTGACCAAATTATTGGAGGGGGACTACAGTATATCTCATATACACCAATTTAGCAAATATCACTGCAGATGACTAACTCTACGGGAGGATTGAACTAAATTATTACGTTCCTAACCAAATATTAGAGGGAATGTACAAGAGTGTCTTCGACTGTCCTAAGGTCTACCGAACATGGACTCTGAATACTGTGGGCGCGAAGCGCTCCTGAAAAATAGTCTTTCGTGACTTTTAAGTCATCGGAAAGTGTAATATTTAACATAAACATGAACAACTATTACTTTTTGCCAAAATATAAATATTCCGTCCCTTCAATTACCGGCATACAAGTGGACGGTATTATATGTCTCATACTCATAATGATAGTTGACCAAATACTGAGGGGCCGAAAGGTGGTCGGTGCCACCAACCAAATTATGGGGACCATGTCCCCCATCCACCGTGCGATCGCAGCCCTTGGTTACAGGCTACTGTTTTTAAGACATTCAAGTTAACAATTTAAAAATACGTCGCTGAGAAGTAAAGAGCCATGGGTTGTGGCGGGGCTGTCGTAGTACACTGAAAATATATCTCCACCTTTCTTAACATCACAGATACAATTCTTGAACCTCCTGATGGATCAGAACAGACCTCTATGTACCTGCCTACGCCACATAAGTTCGAGCAACAGTGGAAGTTCGTAAAAACCGAGTCAACTTAAAAATGTCCAATGCCGCCCCATACGACTCAACATGAAGACGATCGTTTGCAACTGGCCGATATTAAAATACAGATACTAGAACGGAAGGGCGATGTAGACTTGATGTTCATGGTATATGGTTAATTTGTTGTTTTGAATTTGCAATCAAAGCGATGGCAGATTTGAGTTTCAAATTTAAACGCAACGGGACCTCATTCATATCGTGAGCTTGAAAATAGAAATATCAGTTGAAAAGTGAATTTTCTCGTTGTTTTCATTTAGACAATGACCGCTTTTGTCTATCGTTGGATCAGGGAGCTGCCGGATGCAACAGAATACGGATATGGACGAAATTTTGAAGTAATGTTAAAGGTGAGATTGTTAGGAAGGAACAGAATCTTTAGGCCTAAGAAGAAATACAATGCACTGAAAAATGCAACATAGATGAAAAGTGATGGGGTGGGAAGGGAAATGAAAGGAAAATTTGAACATTTGAAAGGAAAGTAGTTAGCAAGTACATAAAAAGAACAGTTAAATCTAACCTCATACATCAGTACATTTTGTCATTCTCGCCCAAGCCCACAAAAAACATATACCGTAGTAAATACCAAAAGTTAGTCAAAATCACTCAATGGCATCCTTGAAGTTGCAATTTAAATAGCTTGGTTAGAACGAATGTTGCACTTTTCCGTTTATGATAACTTCACAAGAAATCTGTCCAAGGAGGAC
>WURT03191566.1:0-10010 GCA_009936505.3 Holothuria glaberrima
CGAGTTCTCCCAACAGTCGCGTTTTTTCATACCATATTTCGCCTAAATCCCAGTCTATAGAAATATATATATATATATGTGTGTGTAACTGGACTTGTTCTGTGTAGTACAGTACAGTACCATGTGCACTAAATCAGCCGTCTGTTCACTTGACCATTCACATGTTTAAATAACTGTGTGGGATTTGCTGAGTAACTATATTAAATCCTTATCAATTTTATGAATTTTATATATTCCCAAGTACCCCTAACCCCAATCAGGACATGGTCACTGAACTCAACACCTTCAGTAAAGCCCCAGTTTCAAACATCAGACCCCCCACTCCAGCGATACTGTATATCCTTTGGTATGCTGTATGCAGCATGATCAAAATGTAAAAGGCAAGGAATCTGGCCTCAAACAGTATAATTTTTTGCTACTGAGCTTACTTCTAGCCCTTCCTACAATTAAAACAAGGAAAAACCTGTCTGGTGCACCACTCAAACAAAGCTGAAGCAGCCTATGATGACTTTTAATTGCTCAAGGCCATTTCTAAACACTACTAATTATACTGACTGTGTGAGTTGTGTGCATGCTGCATATATACGCACAAGGCATCAGAGTGATGGATATGTCCATCAATGTGCAGTCACCTATTATTGCATTAAGAGATACTGTATAAGCCTGGATATTCCTAAATGAATTTGGAATAATGCAATTGGTGAACAATCAAAACAATCACTGAACCAAGTCTGTACACCCACCACCTACAGGTACTGCTGCACACACTGATCTGAAGTGAATACCCATAGAAGTGCAATGGAGTTTGACTGTATCAAATCTGTGTTCAGGTAGGAGATTGCATACGGAGTACCATCTTCTACTAACAGCAGTTTAAAGATTACATCATGCACACAAAAAGTCCATGGGAACTCTGAACTGGGAGTAAATCAATGCAGCAGTAGTCCTAGCCCTAAGTTATCAGGCACTCCACTTAGCATAGCACTCAACTTTTCAGCCAGTTAAGAATGGGACCATGCATGACAGACCCATGATGTAGAGGTCTGAAGGTCAAGAGGTTGGTCAATTAAGTTTGTTGTCCTTTTGGGGACATACTGCACATCCTTGGGGAGCAGAACTCCAACAGGAATAACGTTTGATTCACCCCCCCCCCCTTGGCTCTTCGCCGGAGAGTCAAGGGGACTTTGGAAAAAGTACTCCACTTAATAGCACAGCACTGATTGTTTATGCTCTTACTTCCCATCATGCATTGCAATCACATTAAAGTCTGCTATTATGGCTGTGGGAGCGATCTATCATCCCTTTCAGATCTCAACCTTCTCAAAAACAGTTAACATACACCCTACTTACTAGTTTCATGTGACATGTGGCTCTCTTGTTCAGGCACGAGATGTGAAGATCTTTGAGGCCCTTAGCAAGCTGCCCAGTTTGCTGGAGGCTCTCTAATAACTCAGAGTAAAGCTGGGCAGCCTGCGAATAATGATGTTTAAAGAGGAGTTCATTGGCCCGGTCATGGAGCTCCTTATGCCTACTGTCCATGGTATGCCACCGGACCCTGCATGAACAAAAAGAACAAATGGACACTGAATGCATTTCTATACAGATTACATTTAAAATACATTTAACTTATATGCAAATACAGCTTTTATAAATATTCCTTGTACTGTATGTTACACTATTTTAAGTGAGTGATCTTCCAAAATGTTTGCTTCACATGTTAGCTATCAGTTGTCGACCCAGAATATCTGGGAAAAGGAGGAACCAGGTGAAGGTTTAGAGCGAACCTAATTCTTTTCAAATTATAGGAGAGAAAATTTCAACTCAACCAACAGTTTTGTCTAAAATATTGTAAATAGCTACTTTAAAAACTCATTCCTTTTCCATAGAGATACATTTCTTCTATTGTAGACACATACTTCATGCACATGTGCCACTCTGTAATTATGAAGTTAGATGAGATTTTATGGCTCAGTTTGTAATTATAAAGTAAAATTATCACATCTATAGGCAATAATTTTTGCCATGACACAGTTGAAAAGTACTCCCCCACATTTGAACATCTATGAATCATTCCTACAAGGTGAGATGTAATCAACACAGGAATATACAAAAAATTGCCATCATAACTTTTTTTATATTAACAATATTAAAGGAGATGTGACTGGTAGTGCTACATACCATACCAGACTTGTTGTGAGTACGTTCTCATACTCAATAGGGGTTTGCACAATTGTCTGTACTTGTAGTCATGAGAATTAATTTGTACTAATACAGATTTGAAAGCTCTTCACAGGGGCTAATGCAAAATTTTGTACTAGTATTCATGAAAAAGGACTCACTCGTACTCACTGCACAGACACTGCACTTGTGCTCGCACTCATTGCAATGTGCTCTCACTATAAGTCTGCTTCATAACACAATCAGTATATTTCTTTCAAATTAGGGCTGTACTACCGTAAGCACTGAGGCTTGCAGTTGACGTTGATACTGCAATCCCTTTATGATAATATTACAATGTAGCCATAACAACTGCAATTGATCATAATAATAAATGCATTGTAACCTAAAATGACACATATTTCCCTCTTTTTGCACCTTCATTCCCAGACAAAGCCAAGATTTTTGCGAAATATGTAGTATGAAAATGAGTCAGAGCCTGCAGACAAAACCAGGTCCCAACATAAAATTTGCCCTTCATATTTTTAACCTGTATAGTTTACAGAGAAGCCAGTATGCTTGTCCATGGAAATGCAGAGTATGTGTGTAATAACCATGAGGTGCAACTCATTATAAATATTAATACTTTCAAAAACAGAGTGTACTTTTCAAACACACACCCATCCCCACCCCCCTCCCATCCACCCCTTTCCAACTCAAAAATGTTTCTTCATCCTCATTCACAATAACATCTGGTAATTCAAACTGGTTTTTGCACATAATTCAATAGTCTATTCCAGGTCAACTCTGTAGTGGCAAACACTGTGCCAAAGCCAAAATTTCAAATAGGACACTGCAGGTCTCGACCACTGGCCATAAAACTCTTCTCCAACTATGGATAGCATGGACATAATATAATAGCACATAAATTGTACACAATCTTGCCTTCATGTTTTGAAAACGTTGACCTGGCCTAAATTTTGCTAGAAACAAACTCACATACAAACAATAATTGTCTCCAGATCAAGTCCAGAGCTGTTGTCAACTGCAAATGTTTTTCAATGCAGTATTGTGTGAATAACAGGGGAGGACACATGTAACTATCTGCTTAAGGGGGAAATCCAATGGGATTATTTATCCATATTTGTTATCTTTTTAAAAAGTGCACATGACGGGCCATCAAACTCCCTCCACCCTACTGTATAGTTTCTACCCTTTTGACAATGTTAAAAACTGTGAATGACCCTAATAGATGAGTTATTTACTTGTACTTCAACTGAGATACTATCATATTAAACAGTAACATATCTAAAGACTGTATAAAATGTCTGTGGACATGTTAAAGTCATACCAGCCACTTTGAAGAGCATAAAAAATGTTAAAAATAGCAAAAGTCCCATAAAAATCTAGTATCTACCAAATAATGACTAGTTTCCATGACAGTAATACTGTTTAGTGCCTTGTTCATGAATAAACATGAGCATCAATGTAAATTTCGGTATGTATGAGAGATTCACAAGGTACATTTTATCTTGTACTGTTTAAACTTTATGAACAATTGTAATGTTGATGATATACACTTAGAGGGGTTATTTAAAAAACTCAAATATATTTTGACTTCTTGGTACTGTACTTGGAAAATGTTTGCAATACACACAACAAGAAACTGGCTAGTAAGTACATCGAAGATAATTTATACAGCATTAACAAAATAATACCCTGTACAAACACTTTGCAACATTCATCATCATAATTTTTGTTAAGTTTAACAGAAACCTCCGAAACACTCAAACTCTGATGAGGTATCACTTGACAACAGTGCTGTTAAAGACATTCAAATAGTTCCAACAACAAATTTTTCATCTGGAGATCTTAACCTTTTGACACTCTTGAGCTAAAAGCTGTTTTGGTTAAATGTCCTAAAAACTATTTATGTAGGCTATACTACTGTATATGTCTGACAATTCATAACATTCCTGGTCCCCATCTTCCCAATCAGTCTCTTAGACCTTGGTCTCACGTACCCCGCATCAACCGGTGTAACCCTGTGTTTATACCAAGGCAAAACCGCAGGTTAACTCCGTGTTTTCCAGTGTGTGTTCTTATGTACCCCGGGTTCAGTTGATTGGGTTGTTACGGAAGTCAGCAAGTTTCTCGCGAAGTCGGAAGTGGAGCTCATACAGCTCTGTACCTGTGATCTATGGTTGATTACACAAACACGGTGTTTAAAATCGCAGAACCTTCCATTCGGAGGTGGATCGAAATTTTGACACCGACCTCGAGTAAACCCGCGTTCTCACGTTACTTGTGCTCAGGGTAACATGTGTTACCTCGAGCGCGGGGTACGTGAGACCACACTATTTGAGTGCTCTCTGTGATTCTATCAGGAGCAGTGGTTACCAATATGGATCCTGTTGGCTCTTCAAGAGGTAATAATAAAGTTCAAAGGGTGAAAATTTAGAAGGGAATTGATGTGGGACAGAAAATGCATGGATATATAAAATTGATTGAAAGTCTTCTGACTTGACTCAGAAGTTAAACGAATGGTATCTGAGAGTCTTCCAGTATTTAACAGAGATGTCTGTTGAGAGCAAGTACAGTAATGTATGATCATCCTCTTAGGTATGATGTTGAGGAAAATAAATGAAATGAAATGAAATGAAACTGGAAATAAACTTTACTGAATACAAATTTCAAAGGAGTTTACATACTGTAACTATTACAATTTTAAGGAATTTGACTTGACACTAATGCATAGCATCACTTCTGATTTGCCTCAATTTTGCCATGAGACTCATGGTTTATTGGTTTCAAAATTCTGCATTTTCACTTCTTCTGTACCTAAATGAGTTCAAATTTGTTTGAAAGTTTGTTTGGTTTTACTCATGTGTTTCACAAAGTATGTTGTTGTTATCGAAAATTTACAGGATGTTTGAACACACCTTTTATAACAGAGCACTGGAAGTCTTATTGGTAACATCTTTAAACACGTTGTTATAATGAGTTATTTAAACCAACTGTTTTGACTGGGATGCACTAAAAAGTTGTGCCATCAATTCATTTGAAAGTCAGCTCTGCCGCGTAGATGAAGTGTTCAATGATGGATTTTGGATGTACATATTGTAGACCTTAAGCACTGACATCATATAACATCATTTTGTTGGCAAAACAATAAAACATGCTGCAAACACATTGTGGACTTTGTATGCACACATAGAGGACTACATGCATACCCTACTGGTAAACTATTCAGCTGTCTGCATTCGTTGATCTAAGCTGCAATGATCCAAACTTGCCTCCATTGGAGGGTGAACTTTCTGTTCTGTGACATCATATGCATAAGGTCTATGAACACTGGGAGACTGTTTAGAGAATGCAAGGTATTTTTTGCATAATTTCAGTCGAGAATATTCAACAGTGACTTTCCACTCTTGCAATGAAAAGGTGACATGTTTTTTTGACAAGTAGGGCAATTTAAAGTGAATTCATGTCCAAGTTTGGCATACCCTATCACTTCTGAAGAATTCAACTGTCACTTCTTTGATAACTCACACAGTTCAACAATTTATTTACAGCTTATGAGAATATTGTCAAACATATCCCATGTTACCAAGACTGATGTCCAAATGATTCAAATTTCAGTTGCAAAGAAATCTAAGTGACACTTCAAGGAGGCAACAAAGGATGTCAAGGGAATCAAATACACTTATTTTGATACCCAGGTCTAGGATTCTTTCCAATCGACAATAATTATTTCAAGTTTATTCCCAATCTTGTACCTAACTGCTGCCTCCCATAAGAAAGCCATAATGAATTTGCATTGAACTTGTCTTCCTCCCTATCAAATACTTGTGCCACACTATTAACAATCACAAAATGAGCATAAACTGATGTTTTTTTTTCAGTCATGGCTCAAAACAAGAACAGAAAAGGGCAAAGCCAAATGGCCTTCAGTTGACAGGAATTTGATAGGGCACCGAGGCACAAGGCCAAAGCTATGTTACCAAAGAGGCACCAAGGCCATTTAAAGGAGGGATATATATCATGATTATTTTTGTCAATTCATTACATTGTAGACTTACAGTATAATGAAACCACAGATATTTTAGTCTCAAAATTCTACCCTACAATCCCTAAACTACTGTATTACTTCTTATAACGATTGCTGTATGAGGGGACGTAGCCTCTTCTGGGAGCCGAACCCCTTTGAGTGTATGGTTCGGTTTTCTTCTAGCCAATGGGACTTAAGAGAGTAAAAGAATTGACACAGGCATACAATTGGCAAAAAGGTGTAAATTTACAGATGAACAAGGCATGAGTAAGAGACTCACAATAAAACTTTGTCAATATTTTCTCAAACTTTACTAGCATATTTTTGTGGTACAATCAGTTTTATTCAAACCTCTTGGTAATGATTCAACTTGAAGGACAGGGAGGGTAGCACAAGGGAGGCTTAATGGGATCTATTTTCTATTAGGTGCCAATGCACTCTTTCCCTCCCAAACTGTTATGGACATGTAATCTAAAATGATGTTGGATGCAAGCAACTCCATTGGATATGGATACACTTGGACAAACAATATTGGTATCAGGTTCTCGTACCAGCATTAGGTGGAAGAAACACTTTAACAATATTTAAGTTGTCTTGACAAGCAGAGCAGTCACCTGTCGATAAATAAAACTTTTTGTGCTTACCAACATGTTTGAGGATGAATAGCATATTTCTGATCAATTTGGAAACAAATCATTTGGAATGTTTGGTTCTGGCAAACTCCTGTGAATCTTTTAAGTCAGAACACATATCACATATTTAATAATTCAGGCCCTGCAGGGCAGTTGTTTTATGTTGCTAAGCGACCACAAATGTGGGAGAAACCTATGTGGCTTATGAATTACAACTTCACGTCGGGTGGCTAACCAACTCAACAATTTAGATCAAATTTGGTCTCTTCTGAATTTGAAAGGCCAGTCCAGATGGGAAAACCATAGATTGCTCTTGGATGAAAAACCCACCTTACTTTGACCTGGCCAGGGATCGAACCCCGAACCTCCCTGTTGCCAAGTGCCATCAATTCAAAAGCCACCGCCTTTATCCACTCAGCTACAGCAACGGTGCACTGGTGCACCGGTGCACCGGCACCTACATATTTAGTAGGTTCTTCGTATTCATATACACTACACATTACGCACTGGCAAATGTACCCAGCCACTCTGAAGAAAATGCCCCGTAATGCAAATGTAGTGACTATAACTTGGAAATTATTCATATTTGTGCAATCGCATAGACAGGGTTCCCAAACTTTTGAAACATTGAAAGTCAAGACTTTTTCCAGACTTTTTCAAAACTAAAATGGACATGTTTGGTACTGAAAAATAAGGAATTACATACAAATGGCCTTCATTTTCAAATGTTTATACAGCATGGATACATACTGAACATGATTGCAACTACTGAAAGGGTAAAGATTTTCAAATTCGAAGACCATTTTGCAATTTTTCCAGACCAAACACTCAAAATTCAAGGATTTTCAAGATGATGCAATACTGTAATTCCACACTTTTTCAAGACTTTTCCCATTTTACCAACTGCGTGGGAACCCTGCATAGAGCACTCCGAAGGTGAAATCTCTTTCTGTCAGGAGTCATGAAGTACATTCATACTCACCAGTGCCAAAAATTATAGCTGAAACCTGAATATGAGTGGTTAAAATTTTGTCAAGTAATTGAAATTGCCACCCCCTGAAATAGTGACCGCACCCTGAAAACACCTCGGTAGCATTCTCTTAGATAATTAAGCATGTTCCATTCCGCACAGATTTTTAAACAAATGAAGTCATAAATTTGTAAAATGATACCCATACATATGTACTGTGTAGGATCTGTCAAAAAGAGAGCTAGTGATATATATGGGAAAAGGAACGGAGCAAGAAATCATCTTTAAGTGGCACCATTTTGCATCTCAACTATCCAAAATTTCTGGAGGTGAGGGGAGGGGGACATCCCACCCCTCCCTTCACCTCCAGAAATTTACCCCCTAAAACCCCTCTCCCAGCAATGGCGTCATCATTGTGTATGCGCTTCATGAGTGGCCACCCCCTTTCTTGAAAATCTGTAGAGAACACCTTGAGTATACACTACACAGTTCAAGTTGCTTCATGTGTCGAGTTGTTTGGACCTGAGAAGATCCACCTTTGCGTTTATGTTTAAACAAGTTCCATTTTCAAAATGGATTTTTCATCCATTTCTGGACAGCTCCTTATGTGTTACATCACCCATTTCCACTGCATTTTTTAGTAAATGCTGAAAACTGAAGTGGTAAACATTCGTGTTTTATGTTGAAAATAAGTAGTTTAAACTTTTATCCCAAAATAATTGGGTAGGGATTATATTTAATGAAAAGAATGAAAAAACATGGATTTTAGAAATCCATTTTGAAATTGGAACTTGTTTTTAGCAAAACCTGTGTGATTACCTGCACAGCCAATCTTAGCTAAAATGATGGAACAGTGTATTGCCTTTTCCAATATTAATGATGTGCATGGATAAATGTAATGTTTGTTAGTAGGGCTGTGCATTTCCGGTTAATTCACTATCCGTTTAAAAATTTTTATTATCCGAACGGTTAACAGTTAACCGAAAATGAAATCAAGTCAAGGTATATAAACAAAATAAACATTTTGGAAGAGTGCCACCGCATTAGATACCAATTAAAATAGCACAGGTAGTGATGATCGTCGAGGTAGTGTGCAAGTTAAAACGTATGCATTATTTGCGATGTTTTGGCAAGCAGTCCGTAAGCAAGGGCGAATCAAGCATTTATTCAAACTTTTCAACAAACATGCATACTTTCTGTTACGCCACTGATTACTGTTTGCGAGATTTTTGCTGTCTAACATAGCACCGTGAGATGAGGAGCCTATAGATATCACTGGCATTATTGCAGTTCAAGTCACACTTCTCCGGCTACAGCAATGCAATATCACACACGCCATGCATGTAGTGTAGTGTGGAGTACAAGCGTAACACATATACTGTACAGTGTACTACAGTGTGCCTTGTGACCATGCTGCCATTCATATGTAATATAGGTGTGACTGCTAAGAATCCCAGCACCGTTATGCTGTAATGGTGTAAAAACTTTTACCCACATGTATTACTGCATGCTCCGTAAAAAAGTGTAACGCTGAATTTTAACTTGTCTTAAATCGCATGCCTTTCTACCTAATGACTACTGAAAATACCAGTTTCTTCTTAGTAACGAACAGAAAAACTTTTCGATATCGAAAGCTACCCTCATACTGTACGTTATAACAGGACTCGTACCTAGTGGTCTCGTTTTCTATTGTACCATATTAATATTGTGTACAATACTGTACTGTACATTACACGTATGGTATATCATAAACGATCGTTCATGCAACGTGCAAAGCACATGGCTGGATGGCCGGCCCAGTTCGTTCAGCAAGCTCAAACAGCTCTGCTATTACAAATACTGTACTGTACAATGCATGTATGTACAGTGCGCCAGTTTGTTCAGCAAGTTCAACCAGCTGTGCTAATTATGTTCGAAAATAATATGATTATTCATGAAGTTCACCATTGGAATGCACCATATTTTATAACTTGAGGTTATTAAATGAAATGGTGGAAAGAATTTCACACTTCTTAGCAAATTTTTAGGGTTGAAACTTTTCCACTAATTACACAAACATTAAAAAAATTATAAAACAAGAGCCCAATGGGCACTGTGGTTCCTTGCTGAATGTAATGAAACTAAGCCAACTACTGAATGAACCAGTATTTCTGTAGATGCACAAAACCTGCTCTGTAGACAATGCACATCTTGTGTTAAC
>WURT03191577.1:0-10010 GCA_009936505.3 Holothuria glaberrima
CGTTATTGAGAATCCTGCATTCTGATTGGTTAAACACTGACCTGTTATTCTGCAACACACGGTCAGTAAACGTAAAGGTGGTAGAACAGGAATAAACCACATTTGTCGGACTATTATTGTCTCATAAACCAAATTTGGCAAAATAACGGACTCGACTTTGCCTCGTCCGTTATTTTGTCAAATTTGGCGTCTCGGCGGTTTATTCACCAATAATAGTTCGCCAAATGCGATTTATTCCTTAAATGTATTTTTCTATTTCTATGCTGAAGTAAAAAATGCGTTCCTAGGCCAGCGTAAATGCTAAAGTCTCCTTTCTCATGCATTGACACATAGTAAGTGGAAACCAAACTTTAGGTAGATTCTACATGCATTAGCTTTTCTTTAAGTCTAAATTGCTAAGTCCTGAAATGTATAAAAAATTCTTATGATCTTTCAAATATACAAAATATCCTTTAAAAAGCATTCACCCTGTAGAAACCATATTGCTGTTGGTAAAGACACTGTGATAGCTTCATAATCATGCATCATCAAAAATGGTGATAAAGCTGAGTTGCATATATATAAACTGTATATGCTAAGAAAAAAGATGGTACACCCTGTATCTAGATGGTTTCAGTATAAAATCTCTTGTGCCTTGCTAAAAGAACTTTAGTACCTCTCACCTAATAGCTTACAGTGGATTATGATGGAATGTTAGAAGTTGCATTTCAAGAGAAGCTATGATAAACCCCCTACACTTAAATTTAAAGAGCATAACAAGTCGCCCCAATCTTACTTGAAACATCAGCTAAATTTCACAAATTGCTTCTTATTTCACTTCCAAGTATCTGTCTTGATATACCAAGACTTAACTATTGCATAATCAAGTTAAACCAAGGAGTTACTCCTCGTATATTTCACAGATCAGTGAGAAAAATATTGTCACATGATTTTCAAGAGCCATTCACTGAAATAGAGTAGACTACTACACTAATCCTCATTGGGGTGACTGTATTTTCCCTTTAAGGATATATTAACTTCATTAAACAATGTATTCATTATCACTTTCACATGGCACCCATTTTAAGCCATACCGATGACTTCACACATTAAAATACAAAAGCAGTTTTGGTCTTTTGTAATGACAGAGTTTTTGCATGTGATTGTCTTTACATATTTCTTATTCATTTACATTCATATTTCAGTACTATTATTCTTTTAGATGGTAAAATTCCTCCTCCCGGTCTCAGTTCTGAAGTTATTTGTCAATTACTTATGATTTTTGATCTTCACTTTAACTTTGTTTACTTCTCTTATCTGCTTCTTATAAATTTCATTCCTTGTTACATTCTATATCTTTTAAAAAGTGGTTGTGCATATAGGGAAGTTTCACACCTGCAAAAGTCAACTAAGGCAACCACGTTCTGGAGGTTAAACAAACACTCCGACACTAGGTCATGCACTAAGGCAATGTGGTGCATAGCGCAGTGTCCTCCAGAACAATAGTCCAGTCCAATGAATTTGACCTTTTGCCCTTTGGTGCAAGCTCCCTGTACTCAAATGTTGTATATCTCCCATTGTAAACCTTTCAGTCATCTAATGTATCATTAAACTTCAAAATAAGGGTGAAGCCACAACACTTCAACATGTTGGCCGCCAGGTCATCATTCTCAAATAAGCAAGTGGGAGGTTTTCAACAAACTTGTCTCATAAGGTTACATGAAATCACACCCTCCACACTGCCATGCTCCCTAACAATGTCATGATGCCTCAAACTAGTTACATTTCATATCAATAGATACATTCTACTACTGATACCTACATGCCACACAACACCTATCATGATCTGTCTCAGCAGTACCCGTACCAAGGTACTAACTCCCTCTACACCAACTCTTTCCCATACCCAACACCAGACACTCTTTTGTCTTCACCTTTCATCTGTTTCTTCATAAAAATGACATTCACTGAAATTACTTACCAAGGGATGTGGCCAGGGAGGTATGGTTAGACAAAATCAAGTGTAGCATCCTTATCCAAACCCTGTTAGCATTATTAGCCTTAAAAATATTTTGAATGAATCATTTTCCTGTGACTGCTAGCATTAACATAAAAAGTGCTGACTTGCAAATGTCTCTTCAAGGCATTAAATCACAAAACTGCATGATTTGATGTTCCTTTTCTGAAAGGGAGAGACGGGGAATCTACCAGACCTCCCCGTATTGGCAATTCTTGAGGAGAGTCATCATTCCTAGAGCCCCCTTATTCCCCCCTTAAGAAAATCCTACCTCTGGTAGGACCCCATGTCTCTCTGTTTGTTGTACCTTTGGACTGACAAGCGTTCACCATATTACATTGGCATCAGGTCCTGCTGCGGACTTTCCACATTTTGTGAGCTACAGCTGTAACTTGTAGTAAGATAACAGTAAAACAACTCACGTCAAGTGTAAACCTTTGTAGTATCAAGCTACTCTATCAAATAAAGTATCTTAAAATCACAGCAACATAATCTGTCAAGATTTGATGATCAATGCAACTTTACCCTAGAAGAAAGTTAATGCAAAAATGCTTTTTACATTTAATGTTTTCTATAGGTCTTCCTTCTCAAAATAAATCTGTTTCTTTTTGGCCTGCAATGTGATGATATATGCATTCATCATAGAATCATACTTTGTCTTCCTCTGGAGGTAGACCTGCTATTAGTTAGTCCTCATCATCACTACTATCCTCTGGTTTAATGATTTTATTTTTCTTTCCTACCAGATTCTTCAGTTCTTTAGACATGTAATAAGGTTTCTCTGCTGAGCCATCATGCCTCTCCAAATCTTCCACTGAAAAAAAAAAATAGAAAGAGTGGATAATACAATTAATTCCAAATGAGATGCATTTTTACAAATCATTTAAAACAGAGATGAACACAAGCACATAGATGAAAACTGTCATCAGTATGAGAAAGATCTCCTTAAAGTTCTGGCAACATGCAACCAAAAAGAGCTGTTTTTACTTGTCAGCAGTTGAATAAATAAAATTCCCCAAGGAGGTATCCACTGGAATTATTCCAATATCTTTTCCTGTTGTCAGGATATACCCCTTCAAAATTTGACAGGTTAATTCACTCATTGCCCATGTAAAAATAATGATGTGGAGTATTACACAGTGTTTGCATTTCTTTTCTTTAGCCTACATAAATTATGTCCTAATTAATCATCAGATGTTTATGCTTCGGGGGATCGAGTGATATTAATATTTTTCAAGATGACAACTTTTACTTCCATAATAAATCCCTCAGAGCATACCAATGCCACAAGTGTCCTTGACACAAAGGTTGCAAAACGAAGGATAACATTGACCATATTTGTTGCATCCCTCTTTCGATATCACAAATTTGCATACGAATTTAGCTCATGTTCATTCATGATGAAATTGTTAAATAGAAATGGGATAAACTTGCTTTCACCTCAGAATGGGAAACATAGAATTTGTTTTGCTTATTCAAAAATTTCTGATCTGCTTTTGGTTCCTTTTGCTAAACAAAATATGAAAGTTCTGTATATTTGTTTATTTTTATTATTACAGTGTTACATAACTTTTAAACTTATGACACATGAATACTTACAGAAGCACAAGAATAGGGTATCCACGGCCATGTCATACACACTGAAGAAACACCAGGCAATAAAGTAAGTACCAATACAAATGATCTGAGAAAATAAAATGTAATACACTAATAAGGCATACTGCAAAATGTTTCAGTTTACAGGCAAGCAATATCCAATGCTTATTATTACCATTAGCCAGCATTAAATCTGGTAAATGAACAGTGGTGGGTTTTAATCCTTCCTACACTAAATAAAATTATTATCAAATAAGAAGTAAGAATAATATGTCTTTGTGCAGTTCCAACATAGTTACATTTCACCAGCTCTTGGTTGAATCAAGACATCCTCCTTCATTGATATAAACTTGGGAAAGTTTCAAATTTTTCACATTTTCAGGAGATAGTGAATGAAAGAATGGCACCTACTAAAATCTTTTCCTGTTCAATACCTTGGTCAAGTGACATAATAGTCTTAGAATTTGAGAAGTGTATATTACAATCTTAACTGGAGAATTCCTACCTGGTCAATTTCCAACTATGACAACTGCCCCTCTGGAAATGGCCCTCCCCCTCCCCGTGCAAAATTTGGAATTGTCCACGGTGGGAATTGTCCAGATGAAAATTGTCAAGAGATGCTAGGGTGAGAACTATCAAGGAACCATTACCATGGATTGTACAGTACACACAAGAAAGATTTAAGCTCAGTTTTTTGTCCATTTCAGTTCATACTTTGTTAAAATTTGACAGCCTCAAAATGTTACATACTTCTGTGAATAGGATACCAAAATTAGGATAGGATACCAAAATTTATTGATGGTATAAGGAAAAATCTGTTCAAACAATTTAAGCATTTGAGAAAAACTCAACTTAGTGGACAAATAAAATGTACTTCATAAGCATCAAAGCTTTCAATTTTTTTTCCCTAAGGCATAACAAATTTTTTTACAATCAATTACAAATCTGGGCTGAATATTTAAGGAATAAATCACATTTGACGGACTATTATTGGTGAATACACCGTCGAGACTCCAAATGGCCAAATAAATGATGAGGCAAAGCCAAGTCCGTTATTTTGCTAAATTTGGAGTTGAGACGGTTTATGAGACAATAATAGTCCGACAAATGTGGTTTATTCCTATTCTACCACCAAAAAATCTGTGACAAAACTTTATTTTTATCAGCTTGTACGATTACTGACCGTGTGTTGTGGAATAATAGGTCAGTGTTTAACCAATCAGAATGCAGGATTCTCAATAACGGATGGCTAGAGGTGGTAGAATTATCCATATTGAAGCAACATTTTCCTAACAAGGATCAGAGATTCAAACAAAAAAGTTGTGCTCCCCCCCCCACCTTAAATGGTCCCAAATGCTTATGTGTGTCCCCTAGCTCCTCCCACATAATTCCCCTTCCTCTGTGCTCCTTAGAATAGTTTTTGTGTACACATAAGTATCACTTATCAAACTTTCAACTCACAACAATGGGTGTCCAATAATAAGTCACAGCAGGAACTGCCAAAATAGATGACACAAAGGTGATCTTGTCGGTGAAATAAAAGAAAGAAGCGATGCCGACCACTGCAGTTACACTCAGCTTGCCCAGTAAAATGACAAAATCGGTCAGTTTATTGACCACTGCAACCCTACAGTTAACAACCAAAAAAAAAAACCAAATTTTAACATTTAACTCCATTTGCTTCTTGATTTTATTTACAAGAAATCATAACTAAGTTCTCCCACTTGGTAAAAGTTCATAATGTTAGTTATGGTATTTAAGGCCTTATGCTGATAACCGTGAAATTTTGCTTATGTAGCTACAACAAATTTTACTAGATGGAGACCACCCAAACAATACACTTTTTGTTTCAAAATCAGTCACAACAGGCATTTTTTAAAGTGACTTGGAAAAAAATAAAAGCATTGACTAGTTAATTTTAGGGATACTAAATGTGGCTCTGAAAAACAATAGATGCACATTTTACAAACCTCACAATATTCCTCAGAAGTAACCAGAAAGCTTCTTGGGATGAAGTGCAGAAGTTCTTGCCATAGATTGCAATCTGTTTGGAGAGTATGTATCATAATAATTAAATGTTGGCAGGTGTCAGAATTATATTAACTGCATGCAGTCTGATATGCTCGTCGCTGAGAAATGAACTCTAATTAAGTGTTGCACATAATAAACTTGGTCATCAAAATTGCACTTCAAAAGAAATCCTTCCCAGCAGGTAGCTGCAGTTTGCACTGACATGCTACCTCGGAGGAACCTATTTAACGCATGATTGGACAGAGCCAATTGGAAGCAATGTAATTGATGCAGTCAGAATTTGGGCCAGAAATCCAAGGATTATAAGTCCACTGACAATAATCACATGTCCATAACACTCTCAATGTACCCTTTATTTATTACATATTGTTAAATCACAGCCACCCTCCTTGTAAGATTGCCACTAAACTGAAGTGTAATAAACCTACATGGAATGCAGTGACTTCAAACTTTACGTAAAATTAAAAAGACTTGGAGAAGACACAAATGTTATTCTCACTTTATAGGGAAACCAGAGTTGAAAATTGTCATACTCATCCGAAATTTTCCTAATTTTTTAGTAAAATGTAATCCATTCTTCTAGCACTTGAAGATTACCATTGTCACCTGATGAAATTTTACTTGAAACAGTCAAATTGATGTGTGAATACCAAATATTCTACCACTACCCCTGAAAAGTATGAGAACAAAAGGATGTTATGCTTGTTGATACTTTTCAGCCTCAACCATAAATCAAACTTGCTAACCAGCTGATTCATCAATTTTGAACATTTCTCATCAGCTATTCACAAATGCTGCCACCCACAGTGGGCAATGCTACAAGCAAACTATCAAGTCAAACTTCCCATGATTTTATTAGCACAAACTTTTGAAATTGCAAACAACAATCAAGTTTTACTGTTTCAGCCCATCCTACACTTTTAAGAAATGGAAATGTGTGATATTACTGTAAGCAACCAAATAAGACATGCTTCCACCTAATATCAGAAAGAATTCCTCAATGAATCAATGTTTTCATGAATTCATGAACTTTAAAAGGGAATAATGTAAATGTACCATTTTTCAGAAATAGAAATGGGCCTGTGTAGAAAGAAATGAAATTCCTTAAAAAACTGTACTTTCTTACCAGAATGTATGCATTTTTGTTGATAAATTTCATGACTTTTTCCAGAAGCCAAAAGAAACACTTCATACATTTAAGAATGTACATGACGACTTTATTGTCTGCTTTGCCTGAAATAGAAACACCAAATTCAAAAATTAGATTGTTGTCAGAATGACTACAACTAAAACATGTTATCTTCAAAACTGTTCTATCTTATCATATACTACATCTTCTCAAGTGGCATGAGCAGGTTTGGCAAGATGGCAAAACAAGAAGGATAAATCATGGAAACAAGGTCATAACTACTTTTCAAGTGTCCTCCCTCCCCATGCCATCAAAAATTCACAACACAATGTTTTTTTAGTCAGGGATCTGAGTACATATTACCTCAAGAAGAATCTCCCTTCCCCTTTCTGGTCTCCCATGATGGGAAGCATTAGATTCACCTGTGAGTGGCTTTCCAGTTTGAAAAATGTGGTTTTCTTTTATTGCATTGTCTGGGACTCTGCTTAGCACTCTTACTACCATCAGGTAATATTAACACATTTTTAATGGAGCAAAGGACATTGAATTACCTTAAACTCCCTTGAATGGGCAAAATTTATTCCCATGAGTGTGCACCTCAAAGGTTATCACTACTTTAACAATCTTTTCATTTTTCTAGTGGTAAAAATCTCACCTTTTAGTTTACTTTCAATGTATTCAAGGATGACTCGTATTAACTGGATGATGGCGATAATCAAGGAACCAAATGCCAGAGACCCTAGATGGTACCTGATGAGAGAGATGTGTCATATAAAGATAATTAGTGACAATCCATTTCAAGAAAAAGACCTCACCTCTGTATCCCATTTGTATGAATAGTAGTGCTGCACTGATATCGATATTCACTGTCTGTAACAGCGCATATTCCCCATTTTCATCCTGTATTGGTATCAGTTAAATTTAGAGGTCATGTGACATGCCACCAAAAAGGGCTGTTTCACTTGTAAGTTAAAGAATTAAGTCCTCCAATGAAAGATCTGTTGGAATTATTTCAATATCTTTTACCGTTCTCAAAATATATGTCTTCAAAGTTTGGTGGTTTCTGAAGAAACTCATTGCCTATGCAAAAATAATGATGTGGAGTGTTGCACAGTGTTAAGATTTCTTTTGTTAACCCTATATAACTTATCTCTTAACTACTGATCAGACAGATTACAGCTTGTTGAGTGATATCAATATTTCTCAAGGGAACAATTTTAACTTTCATAACATACCCCTCAGGGGATAACAATGCTACCAGTGTCCTTGAAATTAGGGTTAAAAAACAAAGGCCATGATGAGCCATATATGGTATGTCCATCTCATGATGTCACATATTTGCATATTTAATCGTTTATTCATGATACAAATGTGAAATAGAAATTACCCTGTAAAATGGTCAATATTTTTTGAATTTTAATGGAAATTGTGGCTATTTTCTGGATTTTTAAAGCTCTTTACATCAAATATCCAACTATGTTATTTTCATGTCACACAACCTTTAAAATAAATATAATAACTTACATTTATCATCCCATATGTCATGTAAATGGTACACAATCCCAACACTTTACCTCATCAAGATGAAATGACACTTAGTTGTGGTGCCTGGTAGCCTACGGTTAGTATGTGGAATGCTCATTTCCCAAATACCAGTATCAACAGGTACTGTCCAATATTGTGAACTGAAATATCATTATCAGTTATATGGGCTATCTGCAATTTCGGTACAACACTAATAAATAGTCTTGTGGGGTGTTTTCCACTAGGCCCAACACTAACAATGCTCCTGAGGAGTACCAGCCCTGATGAAACACAATCGACCTACTCAGCCATGGACCCATACATCAATGTCTGACACATGCGGCTCCACTCCATAACGACTGCTCTGGGAGATGTTCACATCAGGTATTAAACCTCACATCTTCATTTACTATCTAATATAAGACTGTTCACTGGCAGACAAAGTAAAACTTTCTATGATATTACTAATTGTACTGACACAGACTGATTTTATGCCAAGGCAAAATAAAGTCCTAGTGGTTTAATTATGCAGAATTGCATAACTGTTTCCAAACCTGTGAAAAAAACTTCAGCTTTTCATTTCCTAAATTGTTCAGTTAGAATAGGCTCAACTGAATGATCGGCTCTTGTGTGTCACAATATTTGCATTTACAAAAATTCTTTGGCTCAACTCATAGGATACAATATGCATGACAATTTGCAATACCCAATGGTAAAAAGATTTACTCATCCCTACCTGATTGACCGCAAGAAACTGTAGAATACAGGGAAAGCTGGAATGTCATGCGGTTTTGTGAAGGCCCAGTAGTATGAAGCAAAGGCCCCCGCCAGGGTCATTTGGCCGAGGGCTATGACAAAGTTTACCAGCCAGAAGAGCATGAAAAGGTTGTAGAACTGAAGATACACTGTGTAGCTGGGAAGGGACCATTCGGAAAACTGGCAGCGGGCTGTTGTGTCTGGGTAGGTGGCATTAAAGTCCTGTAATAAGATTGGAAGTCAGAAGAAGAAAAACGATTTCAAAGGAGTTGTGATTTGAAATTTAAATACCAGTCAGGACCTCATAAGCATTTTGTTATTTAATTTAAAAATTCTAACCCAAATCAAATGCCTTAAATTTTCTGTCATTTTATTCATGAATATGACAAGACCATATGTAGGTATACCCTTTACAATGAAACAACTACTGGGAGTGACATTGTGTTTATGGTGCCTATATACACACATCCTGATAACACTCCGTTTACCTCATACAGGTAATATTTAATCAATCTGTTATGATGTTTCAGTTTACTGCTTAGTTGTTCAAGTATTCTCTGCAAAAACGTCCCATGGGTGCAGACAATGCTTGCAACTTTACACTTTAGTCCCAAGTTGAACAGTCTGGTTAAAATATTAAACAATCATTTTTTTCACTTTTTGTCTGTTTGGTTGTTTGTTTGTTCTTTTTTGTTTTAAGGAAAGTCACTTTTTCTTGATTTGATCAATGATAAAAGAAATTTAAGGATCCTTACAATGGTTGCTCTAGACATGTAATTTGTTCGAAAGGGCCCACAACTAAAAGTGCTGTGACATCTTCTAAACCAGGAAGGCTGCCACTTCAACAAACTGGCTTAACCAGAAAGCCAAAGGCTTAGTGATTTCTTGCCTTTGTAACAGGCACAATACATTCACTCAACATGTGAACTACTTTTTGTTCTGAGAAATTCTTTTATTCCTTTGTACTGAAATCTTGTT
>WURT03191599.1:0-10010 GCA_009936505.3 Holothuria glaberrima
GTCTTGGCTACTATAAATGTTTCAATGTAAACACTAAAATTGCCCTTAGCTTTATAACTCACTTGAGAACCCTCCTGATAGATGGTAGGTTTTATTCCACTTAAGAGATCCTAACCTTAGTAGCTGAGGTAAATATGCCATGAGGCGTCAATTGTTTTAGTAGTTTGTGGCAATGAGTGTTGTCCTATTCACCATACAGTTAGTCTTTACCTTGTAAGGTGAGACATATCTTCCTTCCTTTGTAACAGACCCAGTTCTGTCCATCAAGTTTTCTCGAGGTATCCGGACATGATGGAAAGCAACAAAACTTTCACCAAAAACAGAAAAGATTAACATTATCGCCTCTTTGAAATGGTGCATGTACTTATTCAATTCAGTTTAACATTTACTTGTTACTTTTTATAAAGCATACTGCAAGAGGGAGAGGACTATGCAACTATGTCTTCCCAGCAGTGTTAAAGCCAGCCCCCTATTTGTGTGACTATGTCGCATAAACGGTGATATATGTCACACAAAACAAATCTGGCAAGCAAATTCTACGCGGGTGTGAATTTTGACAGAACCAGCCTCACCAAAATAATTTTGCCAGTTCCTTGCTGCCAGCATATCATATTTGTCTGCTTTAATTGCGACAGGACTTCCTAGGTCACAATCCTTCATTTTAACCTTCGAGCCCCAATACTCTACTTTCATCTCAAAGTTCAGAAAGTAGACTGATTCCGTGCATACTGTCCGCGGCACCGGCAGCTTCCTCATTTTATAACTATATGATGATACTATCGCAACTTCACCCACAGTGCAGGTACTGTAGTAAATTTGCCCATGTAAAGTAAATGCTGTGAGCTCGAGGTGGAGTTTCCGTAAATCAAAAAATACTTTTAGTACAATATTTGTCACCAAGATTTTTCAGTTCCTCATTGGGGCAGATATCCACTCAAATATTGCACCATGTGCCATCTAGGCACCTTTCAAATACCAAGAATTTGCTAAAAGAGGGGGACACACTTTCCTTAGACCCCTCCCCAGTCCACAAATCAGTAAATGTCGCACTGAGAAAAAGTCCTTGCTAAAACACTGCTACCCAGTTACAAACTTCTATGTTTACATCTGTAAGCCATTCTGAAGAGTCAAATTCTAAAATTTTGAAATAGAAAACATCAACACCATCTTTACAGAGTTGTGAATAAACTTGTATGTGTCTGAGATCATCACAGCTATAGTATAATCATGAAGAGGTCATGTGGTAGACTATTTTGATAAATGTGACTATTTATACATAGTTAAAAGTTTTGTAGAGACTTTTGAAGGGATCTGGGAAAACCCTGTCAGATCCCTTCTCTTATATATAAGTTTTACAATCTCCTTTATGTCATAAGGCCATATACTGCAGCTTTAGGGAACATAGCCACCTACCCTTCCCCAAAACAGCTTTAGGCATAAAAGCTCTCTGACCTTCGTCTGTGGCTATGCCCCCTGAACCCCTGCAAATGGTCTAGGTTGTCTCCAAGGGTGAAATTAAGGTTAGTTGAACCATGAGCCACTTTCAGTCAAAAAGTGTCTCCTGGTTCCCTGGATTTTGGTGCAACCAGGAGACACTGCATTTACCAGGACACAGTAACCAGCTACAACAATGTACACATATTAGGAACTTCAAGGACGACGGGCGCTACTTATGGTAAAAAAAGTGGCACCTGGTAGCATTCTTTCTAGCGTCAACAGGAGCTGTCTGGTTGGAAACAAGTGCCAAACAGTGCCTGGCACCCCATTAATTTCACCCTTAGTTGTCTCCATTCCATGGCAATGACTACCATACCTAAAATGACCCTAAAGGGGCCATGAGCCATAAACTGCAATGAAATCTGCTGGGTACCAGCACAACTCTTCCTTACAACAGCAGCATAACAAATGAACCTTACCCATTGTCAAGACCATTCTGTCCAAGTTTCATTCCAATGTCACCCACCAAAATACCAGGGAATGGGTTGTGGGTAACTGGATCTCGAATTGGGACCAAAAAAGTGTGCAAGCCATGGCAGTGACCATCTGGAGTATACAACTGGGCATAGACAATCCCATGAGTGGCTGTCTTACCCAGCAGACCAACCCAGAACTTAGTAGCTTCGTAGTCTGGTGTGTGCAGGATAAACTCCTGTCGAATATGCAAAATACAAGAGTTAAGTATCACATTAAAGAGGAGATGGTACTAAAATTTCAAACCACGTAGTTGATAGCAATGGTTGCTTCATTTATCAGATAAGTTTAAGTTTATTGCCAGAGGGTCAGGAAGTCCCTTAGCTCTTCCAAGACCCATACCAGCTGCATGGTGAATGGACACCAGTGATATTTTCCTTCTCTTTTAGACTAGTGCTCAAGGTAACTAGGCAGGGGTGTACTAATTGCTCCATATCCTGGTCCCAGGACAGCCATTTAATGAACCCATTCTTGAGCCACTTTTCTACAGAGGTAGAGGATCTTTACTCTGCACCACTACTCAACAGCTGAACCAACCAAAGCTGGCAGCAAGATATGGAATAGCGTCAAGTTTTTGTAAAATTCATAACTAATGGCATTTATCTTAGCAGGAAAGTATTGCTGCCATGCTAGTACGCAAATACCTATACAACAAAGGTTTCACCCACAAAATTATCCATTGAGCTAGAAATGCCTAATAATTGAACATTTCAATCACAAGCATTTTATGCAAGTGTGTATAAATACTGTCTGCACATGCACACATATGCATGTGTGTGGCACATTGCTCTTAGTACTGCCTCAGTTCATTTCCATTAGCTCTGGGTTTAAGAAGCTTTCTGATTACAAGTAAGTTGTACTAGACACTGCTTCAGTCAATAGTTTAGAATCATTTCACACTTTGAAGGATATTTGATGTTTTCTGTCATTCACATTGTATCAAATATCAAATGAAGCTCCCACTTCCCCCCCCCCCACCTTTTTGTTACTTTACCTGTCCACAATCTACTGACAGTTTTACAGATGTAAGTTCGAAACTTGCTTATGAAGCACTTAGCATCCTGATGAAGAAAATGTAGTCTACTTGTGATAAGGGCAGTTTACATATTTCAGGAATAAGCTTAATAATGTGAGGTGGCATTTACAGCACCATGGACAAGAATTTGGTAAAGACCCTTGCATACACAACTGGACCTACTATCATACGAAAGGTAGCAATTTCATCTACATTAGTAGCATACAGCACAAACTAGAGAAACAGCATGGAATAAAAACTTTCATTTCAGGCAAACCTACTTCAGTTTTTGGATCATAAGTTGCTGTCGTTCTCATGGCCTTCGTGTTAGAACCATGTGAGAGTTCAGTCAGGCAGAAGCAGCCCACTGCCTGCATAAAAATAAAATGAGTAAAGTACATTCATTGCAAAATTCTGACAGATAGAATCATTAATTGCATTAAAATTAAAATTTTTCACTGGAATAGCTCTCAAAGTACAGTATTTGCTGTCAAAATATTATTTTGGTGCTACTTGCAGAAGGCAATACAGTAGTAAACAAAAACAACTTTACTATGAAAAGGGTTTAACCTGCTCTTTGGCAAAAATGTTGAGATTCACTAGTACCATCCACTCTTAAAGTCTAGTGGGAGAATTCCTTTACTGCCATAATGGGATCCCTGACCAATGCTCTTCTTTCCTGCCTCCTCCCCCCCTCCCCCCATCCCCATCAGGTAGTTATTCACCTGACATTTAGTCAATTCATGTAAAAACCTTAACTGCAATAAACCCTTTTCACTTTGGAATCCAAAAGAGTCATGACATTTTCTCAAAACAAACATATACAGTAGCAAAGTCAGACAAAAAGTGACCGTGAGCTGTAAATAGTGCACAGAGACAGAGGACAGGAGGCTCCATTTTACTTTCTCCCTCCCCCCACATCAGGTGTTTATTCTTCAGGTCTCCTAACAATAAGTCAATTTATGTACAACACCTTGACTACAATAAACCCCTTTAACTTTGAAATCCAAAGCGTTGTGACACTTTTCTCAAAACAAACATACAGTAGCACGTCTGACAAAAAGTGACTGAGAGCTGTAACTGGTCCAAAAACATGGTTAGTTACTGTAGATGAGGTTTTACGGCTCAGTTTCTAACCAATTGGTTTAAGTCCAAAAACATGGAGAACAGGAGGCTCCATTTTGCTTTCACATCCTGCAACCACGGTATTAGATAGAGATGGTTTGCAGATCCCAGAACTTGTTGAGTGCGTGAAGGGATAAGGAAAAGAATTTGGAGGTGGAACAGACAAACCTGCAGGCAAGGAAGGCAGTAATGGGCAGGGGTACCCCCTTGACAATTTTTAGCCCCTAAGATAATATCCCCCCCATTCAGTACTACCTTGTCCGACTGTGGGCCTGGTGATGGGATTAATGTGCTGACGAGACTGTAACCTCTGATTGTGATGTGATGGTAAAGGTGCAAAAAACAAAAAAGTAATATACTGTACCTTAAAATCCATCATCTTCTGTGCCAGTTTTTGGAGATGTGGTTTTCCTGTTTGGAAGAGGGTACTGGCACACAACTACAGAATTTAATTAAAACCATACATGCAAGAAAAAAAAGAGAAAAGAATTATTCCCCACTTTTACTCAACTGTGAATTAAGTATTTTACTATACATGCAATATTAAATTCTTTATGAAACATACCATGAAATACTCTGTACAAACTATTACATTCATACAAAATCATAGTGGAGATGAAAGTGAAAAATGAAAAGATGTAGCAAATTAAGGGGCTAAGGTTTCCTTTCTTATTTTTGGGGTAATTATAGACTTATCCAAATACTAGGATTTTGTATACAGTATAAACAACATGTCAATGATTAAAGATAAAGGAAACCCCTTTAGTATATCAGTAATAGTTAAAACTACATTGCAAAGTATTTCCTCAGTACTACACAAGAAAATAGATAACACATTAGGGTAATGTCGGATGGTACATTGTACAGGGGTCAAAATTCCCGCTGTTTGAAGAACAATGCTTTTGGTGCCAGAACAGTAACCGTACAGCGAATATCAAAAATCCCATAGATTTTGGCTTAAGTATTAAAATGCAATCTCATTCCAACCGTGATCAATTGAAGTTGGTTAGACTCGCACAAATTATTCCCCTGTACTGGGTAAGCACACATACTATCAGTTTCAATACTACCAAATGCAAAAAAAAGAAAAAAAAACTTTTAGCATGTCATTATTGCAAGGCCTGCAAAGCAAAGTCATCTTACACTACCCTAGTCTTCCATGATATGTTCCAAATGAGCGATAACTGTTCATCGATATTCCCTTCACACGGAAGGCTAATGCTTGTGTTTAGGGTGTTTTGTATTAATATTCCCTCGAAGCTAGCAACTATAAAGCACCAAAAGTTGAAAGCGACTATAAAACAGCAAGTCTGACTGCTGACATGTCGTGACCAAAGTCAATGGGCCTTAAGTGTGTATTTTTCTTGCTTAAAATGTGAGATAGATCAATTGACTTTAATACTGTGTGAAATTATTGTTGAATTAATGTTGTGGCGAAGAACAAGACAGAAAGATTTCACATAAATTAGCGGCTACAGTAGAAAGTAACCATCAGTATGTGTGCTCATTAAGTTGGAGAACCGACTTGCATAAAAGAACTTTCTCTCTAACAAATTAAAACTTTGGAATAGTAACATCTGATCCAGAACAGTAGTTTTGGAAACAGCACTGTTCCGTAAAACGACGGCAAAAAATAATTAAATTTCGACCCAGCATTTACAGCCATGGATGGCAGGTATACCAACTCACAGAAAAAAAAAAGCTTACCGATTTATTCAGGGTCAACTTTGCCCCTAAAGCCCAATCATACATTCCCAGTGCTTCCGAAAAGGCCATGGCAGTTTCTACATTTGTCATTTTATCTATAGAATCCAAGTCATATTCTATCAAACGCTTCACTCTCTTATGAGTCACTTCTCTGTATTCTTCAAGTGTGTACGGCAAGGAGCCCCGGTGGAAGAGGGGATCTTTCTCCATGGTATTCCATATAAGGTACTGTTAGGAGAAGTAAAAACATCAAGTTAGTTTTAAATTAACTCACTCAACAGTATGCTTATGTGATGGTATGAACCATTTTTGAACTACTGTAAATAACCTTCTAAAGGGAAAATGCAGTCACCCCAATCAGAGTTACTATGCCCCATCATTCTAGTTTATGAATGGCCTATTTTGATCATGTGCCAATATTTTTGTTAGTGAATTGTGAAATTCAAGGAGAATTTTTCCTTACTTTACCTATTGTTTGTAATAGTTATGTTCAAAATGTCTTCAAAGGTCTTTGCAATCCAATAAGAGGAGATTTGCAAGAGTTTGCTGATTTTTCAAAGCAAATTTTGGGGTGACTGCCTCTTGCCTTTCAGAGGTGCCTTTTCAGTAAACATTTAATGAAAAAGTTTGTCTGCTATTGTCCTTTTCCAGTTGCCCATGTGTATTCAACAAGATGCCTCACCTTTAATATACAGAAGGGATAGTACAGTAAATCAGTCACACTATGAAGCTTACAACATTACAGAAACCATGCTATTTCAAAAGTATTATCAGTATTACGATTAAAAGATACAGTATGTGTACAGTACCTCCGTTATTTACACACAATGCAGAGCCACATTAGCTGCAAATGAATGCATTACAGTATCTATACTACTGTACCTTGGTAAAGCATTTAAGATTTAATATGTAGATCTATATTAGATAAAATAAAAAATGTGGGCAGGCTAATTGATCAACTAACACTCCTTCACCTTACATTTTTGTTAGTTACTGGCACATAAAGTTTGGTCAAATTAAATCTGCATTCATTCATACAGGCCTACTACATTCCCCTTTTTTCATGCATTCACTATTTGTATGAAGTATGTTATACAGTATGTGGGTGTCTTCATGTAACAATGGACACTGGCAGAAGCCTTTAGAACTACTGTACTGTACAGTTATTTCGCACCCACTCTTCTTCAAAATTATCAAACTGAAGGTGATAATGCATCACTTGTGACCAGAAAAAGAACATTCACTTAAAAAAGTTTTTCCAAAATGTTTGGAACACAAAGATTTATTTCACAACCACCATTAATTTTTCTGACCTACATGTACAGGTACTGTGCAGTAAGCTACATCCATCTGTTTTCTTTCTTCTCAAGATTTCACTTGTGGGGCCTATAAAGTATCAGTTTTGATTGTACAATGTGAAATATATAAGCAGTTAAGGTTCCATTGCACTTTTAAGTTAAAATGTTTGCATGTTGTCAACTTTAGTTTAATAGGGTGCTTTTTATACAGCTTGTTTGATATGCGGAGATGATATCACACCTGCTTCCCGAGTTCACTCTGTAACATAGCAAAATTTATCTCCTACTGTAATACAGTATCTGCAGAAATTTCCACAAACAGAAAGTGAATGAAAATTCCACCAGACTGCTCAATACATTTTAAAGTTGTTAGTTTACAGACTAAAACATGACTTCCCCCAATCCTTTCAATGTGGGGTTGAAGTATTCATTGAACAATTAAACTCCACTTTTCCCATATAAGTTCAGTTTGTTCCAAAACTACAGTCAGTACAGTATGAAGAGCAGTGATTGTGAGCATTCTGCAAATTTAATCTGTCAAACAATCTGCTAAAAATAACTTGGTTAATGACTGTGATAATACTGCAAGTGATCTTTACCCTGAGTCAACCCTTAATGAGGAACAAATAACCAGCATACAACTATTGTGGGAGCTTCAACTATGGTACATCCACCCACTATTCTCATAGCATCTAGACACACATGGTCTGAATGTACACATATACTGTGCAGTTATTAGCCTAATTTTATGAACTAAAGCGAATCTGTATACTGGCTGTGCTGTAACAGAACTGCACTGTACATCACAGGAAAAAATTCCAGATTGGTAGGCTGAAAAGCGAATGAAATAATATTTGGTGCAGGATCTTAAACAAATTTAGCAGTTTTTACATGCCATTCTGATATCGAGACAAAACTACAGTATGATAACTAATAGGCCCCCAGTCATTTATAGACATTGTATACATACTGTAGTTACAGTAAGGTGACTACTTACTGTGTAAAGAACATGCTCATAGTAAGACAAGGTACTGAAGGGGTCAAGACAGCCATGCTGGGGATGGGGGGGGGGCAATGGGGAAATCCATTTTGTATGCAGGCAATAGCAGTTAAAAAATTTTTATGGAGGAAACTTTTTTCTAGTTTTTCTAGCAAGTGCATACCCTGGCTTCCCACCCCCACCCGTGCTGACAGGCTTTGGCCTGAAATAGTACTGGAGGTGTAATAATGGTGTAACCAATGTAAGGAAGGTGTGCACTAATCTGAGATACAGAACTTTCGTTTATACACAGGTTTGAAAGACCAGTGTCTGGCTTACAAAACAGCTTTACAATGTTATGTACACTGTCTAGACAGCAGGTACATATGGCAGTGGTTTTGGTATACCATAATTAATTTTAGTATGCTGGCATACCAGGGTACCACAATTTTCCAACCTTGGTATCACATCAGAGTGAAGTAAATCCATCAAGAGTGAAGTTAACCATGTTCCTTAGCTGTACATGTCGAAAAAGATGCCCAAAGCCAAAAGAAGTTGTGATTAAAATAAAGGATTTAAAAATAACCAAAATGCAAAAATGCGTTGAGGATTTGATGACAAACATTTAGAGTACTTCCAAAAATGCCATAATGTCCCATTTCTTTCAATACTACTGGTCAAATGCTACTTGAACCTGTTTAAAATACAGCTTTGTGCTTATATTTGATCTCAGGAATTCTTGGGAAATTTTGTTTTTTGACCTCTTGTGACCCCAGATGAAAATCTTAGCAATTCCTGGGAAATTTTCCTTTTTGACCTCTAGTGACCCCAGATGACCTTTAACCTCCACTATAAAGCAATAAGATTCTTTCCATCAGCATAAGGCATCCACATACCAAGTATGACATCTATCCAAGCTTCTTACCTCAAGATATAATGTTAACAATGTTTTCAGTTTGACCCCCCTGTGACACCAGATGACCTTTAATCCCCACCAAAAACAATAGGGTTCTCTGTCTGACCAAAACACATCTACATACTAAGTATGAAATTTATCCAAGCTTCCTACCTCCAGATATCATGTAAACAAGGTTTTCAAAGTCTCACCCCAGTTGATCCCAAATGACCTCTGACCTCCACTAAGAACAATAGGGTTCTCTTCCTCTTACCATAAGTCACCTACATACTATGTATTAAATTTATCCAAGCTTCCTATTTTTAGATATCATGTCAACAAGGTCCTTAGAGTTTGACACCAAGTGACCCCAGATAAATTTTTTAACCCCACCATTCAAGTTCTTCCTTTTCAATATAAGGCATCCACCACCAAGTATGAGAACTGTCAGAGTTTCCGTTCTTGAGATATCTTGTTAATATGCTACGTGTCACCAACACACACACATACATACACATGCCATCATGACTGCATTAATTTCTCTTTTATCAAAACCAAAAACAAGTCATGTCAATTGCCTTCCACAAACCATGTTCAAAAATGCTCCCATCTGCCTGATTGGTAGGCTAAAGTTCCACTACTAATCAACCCAGACTGAAATTCAAACTATTTTACCCACAATTTATACACACAACTGATAGCCATTGAATTCACCACCATGTGTGAAACAGTACAATAAAGTCACAGTGACATCACAACTAGCTTAGTTTGTGTGATGTTAAATCCTAGAGCTACAGATCTTTTTTGTACCTTATATTTAATTCCTTCTTCACCTTCCATGTACAACTTCATTTCCTTCCAGTTGAAGGATGCCTTGCTGCGATACAGGTCCAACGGTCCTGCTGGCATGTCAGGGATAAAACTGAGATCAACCTTGGTTGACTGGTTCATATTGTGTGTGCTAGTCATTTTGCTGGAAAAGAAAAATAAAAACCACAAGCAAAGAAATGACAAGAAGAT
>WURT03191610.1:0-10010 GCA_009936505.3 Holothuria glaberrima
ACTTTGACCTCTGGTGACCTCGAATGACCTTTGACCTCTGCCAAAAACAATAGGGATCATCTACTCAAAATGGACAATCCACATGGTAAGTATGAGTTCCCTCACATTAATTTTTCTGGAGATATTGTGTTTACAAGCAATTTTCAAGGTTTTTACCACCTGACCTCTGGTGACCCCAAATGACCTTTGACCTCCACCAAAAACAATAGGCATCATTTACTCAATATGGGCAATCATCATATTACGTATACGATCCCTCTCACCCTCCTTGAGATATCGTGTTTACTAGGTTTTGACCTTTTGACCTCTGGTGACCCCAATGACCTTTGACCTCCACCAAAAACAATAGGGGTCATCTAGTCAATGTGGTAAATCTATATGCCAAGTATGAGATTCCTCACAGTTGCCCATCTTGAGATACCGTGTTTACATGCAAAGCATCACATACACACACACGACATCACCATCCCATAGATTCCTTGAGCCTTCAGCAAGGAATCAACAGATACTAGTTACTACAGAATTTGTTTACATGATGCCAAAAGTTTCTGACAACCATGCTAGCCTTCACAGGACTGCACAAAAGGTGCATATTCCTGACCCAGCAGTGATGTTGATGTCATTGAGCGTGTGTCAGCGCCACAGCCCAGTCTTAATGTTGCTACCCTCACAAAAACCTTTGCTGCCTGGACAAAAAAATGTCACTTTCACTTTTTTTGGTAACATTTACATTGTTCAATTCAAATTTTGTACCACATGTAGCACCATTTTATACCTAGCCCACCTTAGGTGAGCAAAATTTTCGAAAGGGGGAAAGAACCCCTCCCCTTTGACCCCTCACCCAAAGACGGGGTCAGTGTCATCTGCTGGATCAGATACAAGCGCTAGACAAAATTTGTACCTGTGGAGAACACTGCAGTGACCACAACAGAACAAAATCACCAAATCATTAAATGATTGTCTTCTTTATGATCAATGATACATAGACTTCCTAAACCCTGAGATTTCTGTTTTTGTGAAATCTGATGCTAGCTAGACCTACATAATCTGAATGTATGTGTACGTAAAGGAGAGAAGCAAGGTTGATGTTCATAGGTACCAACAATATCCATTTGACACACATATTTCTAAAAACACTAATGATGCAGGTGTTAACGACCTCAAGAAGTCCACAGTCATATTTTCTTAAGGTCTACTAATTATATTATTTTTAGGTACAAGGGCCTCTAGAGTAGAATCTATTAATACAGCTCTTAATGCTAATATAACATGAACAGTATTATAGAGGGAATATCAAACCTGTTCTTACTTGTGTCTCCTAATCAGAATTTGAAATTAATCCCAAAGACTTTTCTCCACAAGCTGGCTGTGTGAAAAAGTTTCTTCTGTTCAGATAAGCCCTGTTTTAGCCATTGTGGCATCTTCCCACAATTCTAATTTAACATCCTCTTTCTTTCTGCCAAATTTCCTATTCAGCTTTTTTTCCACCATATGTAAGGAACAACTGAAGGATGGTATTGTGTTTCAGATGAAATGGGGATTTACTGTTAGCATATTCACGAGTCACCGATGAAAATGTGTCTCAAAACTTCAGAAACAAAGAACAGAAATTAAGACTGTACTTGCACATGATGTTTAATACTACTGATTAGCTATTACAAAGATAGTTTTTACAATTTGCATAAAAACACAAAAATTAACTGTACAGTTACCTTTGTCTGCTCATTATTTGAGAACTCCAAGATTGTGTCAACTTTTGTCCAAGCGTCTGGATGTTCTTTCAAACTCGTCAAAATCTGTCCAGCAGTTTGTTGCTGCATTAAAAGAGCGGGATTATTAATGAGTACTTTTGAACAGAGGTTTGCATGTTTACTTTAAAACCATTCATTAAGCATGGAGAAATCTACATTCAACTTTCAGTATTAGTAACCAAGAAGGGCTGATCATGTCTGCTTCTACTGGCTGGAAAACATTTGTCAGAAGCTCCTCAACACAAAGATAAGTGCCACTATTGCAATGACTGTTGTACTTCATTAGAACTATGGCCAGTGGACAAGTATAAAGCAGTAACTGACTTTTCACTCCACAATATAATATTGAAAACAAAATGATAGTAAGGTGCACTTTCAAATCACAGAATACACCGGACCTGGTTGTTTACACTCTTTGGTTTATGATGGAATAAAATTAGTTTGTTCATGATTTTCTATAAAATCAGTGCTCCTTAAATCAGTTTCACCAACCCCTTATGGAAACTCTTGTTACCACACAAAATAAATTTTCTGCTGATGTGATATGAAGCTTGCTTTCATCATTGTACTTCTATCAACTGGTGAATTCGAACAACAATGGAGGGGAACCACTAAAAACATAAAACCATTTTTTTCAAGTCGAGAAACATTTTCAAGCTAACAATGCAGAGAATGTTAGGGTTTATTTCTCCTTTAATGTGGGGCATCTACATGCTAAAGAAGAAATTTATGAGATTTATCCAAGTTTCCCTTATTGACATACTATGTTTACAAAGTTTTCCCCTGGGACATCCACTAGCCAAGAACGTGATTCTTCTTGAGGTGTCGTGTTTACAAGCAGTTTTCATGGTCCTTCACAATTTGACTTCCAATAATATTGGACCTACTGTAAATGACCTTACACCTTCATCAAAAACAATAATGACCATCTTCTCTGTAGAGGGCTTCTTCATACCATGAATGAGATACATGGAAGCTTGTCTTTTACTAGATATACTGTGTTACCACCCTAACAAGGTTTTCACCTATTGACCTCTAGTGACCCCAAATGACCTAGTTCCTTCACATAAACAATAGGGATCATCTACTTAATTTGGGGCATCCACTAGTCAAGTATGAGATCCCTCAAGCTTTTCCTTTTTGAGTGGGGTGTCATGTTTACAAGCAAAGCTTCAAATACACAAATACACACATATAAAAAATGAACCCACATGACATCACCATCGCACTGATTCCTGCTGCCTTCGGCTGGAATAAAAAACACAAGCATATTTGTATACATGTCTATGCATAAACCTGGGCTTTAATATTTGCAGTAAGGTAATTACCTCAAGACCTTCACCATTGTAAAGACAATCAACAACATTGTCAAGCAAATTGATATCCAAATTTTTACTAAAATCCAGAAGCTTTGCTGCTTGTTCAGCCAAAGAACCCATACTCTGTGCTGGCATGTTGTAGTTTTACCTGTAATGAGAACAAAATGACACTTAGTAACTACTAAGATGGCATAGTCCCAGTTGGTTTAAGACTACAGTACAGATTCAATCAAAATGTGGGCTAGTCAGAGCCATATTAATGGGGCAGGGCCTTATCAAGGAAATTACAAGTTTAATGTTACCAAAAAGTTGCTTCATTTTTGCTAAAAATTTGATACGATGTAGAGTAGACATTAGGGAATCAGAAAAGTATGTGCTCCATTTTTTTTTTTTTTTCATGTACAAGGAGATTACCCAAGGTTTCTATTAGGTTTTCTCCTTTAATGAGTCCACATCCCATGCATACTTTCAGGTGAGGCAGGGGTCAAAATACCAGTCACCCATGGGGCCCGATGGTCCTAGAAATTTGCTTGGGCCCATAGCTCCTTTAGGAAAAGGGGCCCAGTTGGCTCCTTAATATTTCAAGTCTAACTCTATCAATGGCCACTGAAATTATTCAGCAGTGCTGAAATTTCACACTTGTCCTATCGTCCGAGACGAGTAAAAAATGCACTAGACAACCACTTTCTCTCTTTGAGCTTGTCCGATGGACAAGTAAATTTTCTGTGTATTTGAATCTAGTTCACTACACCAGCAAGATATCATCTCACAGAAATCCCCTTAAGAATTGGTATTGACATATAAAAAACAAGGACTGTCATTCATTATTGAAACAAAAAAGAGATCACTGGTAGGCCTAAAGAATTTGAAATAAATGTTTGTTAATTATGGCTGCAAAATGGCATACAATTGATCGTCTTTGGTTTGTTATTTTCATTCGGAGAACCAAAAAATATTTTGGACGACCAAAATTTGACTTTGAGGTTGTCTGATGGACAACCTGAAAATTTTCTTAAAAATCAGGCCTAGTTCAGGACATGTTTCGCTAGGTTTTGAGCATTCATGGTCAATAGTTTTGTGTTACACCTAGTGAAGAGTGGCTTACCACCAACTACTCTGTACTAATATTTTAACACATTTGTAAAGGTTGATTTTGCATTGTCCTGCCAGTACTATACATGGAAAGATGTATTTTGGTTTGACCTGAAATAATCTACAACATGTCAGGATAGCCTGCGGGGATTGCATGTCAGGATGCTGAATGTGCTTGCATGCTCTATGATGGTTGACCACAACTGACTACAGAACTAACTGTAGTTCATTAGATATTCCATGTCTACTAACTGCCTGTACATGCAACATGAGGCAGGAGTTTTGTTTGTTCTTTAAAGTGGCCATGACATGAAAAGTTACACCAATCAATAATACCTTCTTCTAAAACCATAGGGAAAATGTGTGCTCAAAACTTTTTCAGCTGGCTTCTTAGCTTCAACCAAAGTAAAGAAGTTAATGTTTTAAAATCCCGGCCCGAAAGCTGTCCATTGAAAAAAAGGATTTCACACTAATACGATGATGACGTCATATTAGGACAACCATTCGTGATGATTTAATTAGCCGTACATGTGCTCCCGTTATTCACATGCACACAAACAGTACATGTTAGCCAACGGACGGTTGGTCGTATAAAACATACGAATACAATTATATGAATAAAAATAGGCTACATGAATAGGAATGCGGTATATATGGAGGGGAAACTATGGGGGAGGCAAGGTTATTTTTAACTTCTGGCAAAATCTGAGCATATTTCTAAATTATAGAGACACACAAAGCATGTAGAAAGAATACTTTAAATGGCAACAACGGCAGTGTGGGGGAAGGGGGTAATTTTTCCCGTCAGAACCTCTTCCCACCAAATACCGTCACTCAGCTCCTGAAGTATATATAGTGGCTTGATGGGAGGAATAGCCTTACTATTAGGCAGGGTTTGCGTTTTAAGGGCGTTTTTTACGCCGACAGAAATTTTCCTTTCAACCAAAAATGCAATTCAGTCGTAAATATAAACTTGTCCATCTTTACGACAGAAAATTCAACTCACTAACACTCACCTGCTGAATTATAATATTGTTCACACTACGCATCCCACTAGTTTACTGTAACGATAAAAAAGAACACCTCCAAAATAATGGTCTATCCCAATGTCTTGCAACTTTTGACGAGTAACATACAAACGTTCTGGATCGCGGCACAGCATGCCATGACCATACATACTGTATGTACACTGTATGGAAATACATTTGTCATTGTGTTTAATCTAATACTATATTGGTATTACGTAATGCAACACTTGTTGCTGGATCATACACAGAATAGGCCTTATATTGGATATTTTCGGCTAAATTTCCCTTTGAGGGAAGTGAAAATATTTATTATCCAAGGATCGTTTCTCATCATAGAAACAGGTTGATATTAAATTATTTTATTCACACATGAACTGATCGATAAGTTGTGCTAATGCTGTTGCAGGCTATAGTACAGGCCTATAGGCTAGCTAAGTTAACGTTGCCGTTTATGGCTTATCGCGGTAGGCACTGTATATTTAATCATTTACGCCAGAAATTTTAAAAATTACGACACAAAATTTTGAACGGTCGTAAAAAAGAAAATACTATCATGAAAAATTACGACCTTTCAGAGAAACGCAAACCCTGCTATTAGGAATCTTTGCACTGGATAATGTATTATGAACCAAAAATATATAGGCCTAGCCTAAATTAGGATTTTAGGTTCTAGTTTTGCTGTAAGAAGAGAATCAATTTCGACCAGCAATATGCTGGTCGAAGACCCCAGGTTTTCAACTGAGCGTAGAAAGGACCGTGTATAGCGCCTAGGGAGCTATCGGCGACCAGCTATAGGCTAGGCTACACGTTCCTTTACTGAGGACTAGCCTAGGCTTAGCCTTGCATGAACTTCTAGGCTATCCCACATAGGCTACAATCAAACTCGCAGGTAATGTTTGGCTAGCCTAAAACGTAAACGTCAGACCCGACCAACCTGGTTCAGCCAGCCAGGCAATAAATACCATAGCAAGTTAGTATTTGGCTACCATTATGTTACTGCATAAATGACACTGCAAGTGCTATGCGTTACGGCTTGCATTGCAGGATGCAATTACACGATACAACATTATTTCAAGTTCCCGCAAAACGCTCCTCTCACCTTACGTAATACGATATACACATACGACCGTTCACTACAAGCGGCTTCTCTAACAACAGATTAGCATGAATCACGATACTGCAAGGGCAACGAAGTGAGTTTTATTCCTTCTTTTCGACCAAGTGTACTACAAGAAACATGTCTTTCCTATTAAATGTTGTTGGCTTAACGTCTAGGCTCTTAAACCGGGACAAACTTGATGGTCGCGTCCAACTCTACATATCGCCTAGCCTGAAGTGACTAGTGATGGAAAATTTTACACAAGTAAAAACCGGTTTGAGCTGGTTCGTCTGCTTGAATATACTGTACACATGCTCTACACGTGTATATATGTCGAAAATGTTTTCAAAAGGATGAGACAAAAAGAGCGAATTATTAATATCAAAGGGATAAAAATCTTATCAAGAATTAACTGGCAGCACAACTTTACAATAGAAAGAAAGCTTACAAATCAGGTTGGTTTTAATGGGGGTCAAATGCCCGTCCAATATGTAGCAATCTAAGTCAAAATTTCTACTGGCACACTTCGGGCCAATTTCCGAATATAAGGGTTAGATTAATATTTGTTTACGGAAATCGAGTAAAATATTTTCTTATTACAATAATGATTTCTTCGATTGTTCTTGCTGTGTATTAAATTGATTTTTTTAAGTGTACTCATTGGCTTGTAGAGAGATTTAAAGGAATAAAGTGAGTAAATATATTCATAACAAATACAATGAATTTCAGGTTTACCTAAAATAGTGGATGCACCTAACTGTTCACTGTAAACACCATTGTTTACTATTCAGGCCAAGCTAACGTGCGCTCATCCCACAGAAATTCTAGTAAAGGAGAATGACGTCTGGCGATCTGGACTGAAACCTATATATTTGGCTCAGCTCTCTGTTCGCCAACAAAGCGACAATGAGTAATACGTAGCTTACATCTCCTCCAGTAGCGTACGCAGAGGGGAGGGGGCATTGGGTCAGCCCCCTCACGGATGCCAATTTTTTTTTTTTAGTTCCTAAAAATAAAATTTTTTTGTAAGGATACCTAAATTTTCAAAAATCTCAGTCCGACATCTGAAGTGCAAAAAAGCAGGAAAAAAGGTCTCCGAGAATTCGGATCGTGCAAGTATGTCAACGGAAGTCGGTCTTCAAGGAATGAAGTGCAAAAAAGCAAAAAATTAAAAAAAAAAATAAATAAAAGGTATTCGGAAAATCCGGAACTGCATGGCCCCCCTTTAGACAAATCCTGCGTGCGGTACGGAATTCTCGTCGTTACTTTTACCGCTGTTTTGGTAGGGAAACAATGACTTTCCAGGTTGAGAGTATCAGAAAACAATTTATTCCAGTTATGAAGTTTATTCTTTATCTTTTAAAAATGGATAAAATGTCATATAACTTCTGAAGTTGAAAGTACAAGCGCCTAATTTCCGTGGCTTCACTGGTAAACACGCAGAGCTTATAGATACAGGCTCAATCAGCGTTCTCCCATACTAAAATTTCTACGGCAATATAACGGTCTCTTACGTAGTGCACAGAACTACTAATACGGACCAGGTTCACACGCGGATGGTGCAGCCCACACTGCAATATGGGATCGGCAGCTGCTGTTTTGCTGGTACTTTGACCAAATTTTCACTTCTCGGCCTTTTTGCTATTTAGCAACTCCCTGCTAAAAATCATGTGCAGTATCATGTGTAGTACAAGGGTCTGAAGGTCGAGAGGTTGGCCAGTTCAGTCAAAGGTGGGGATCCATCTCCAAAAGTGAGGGGAGGGGGCTTTTCAACATTTGCGCATCGTTGTCCCGGGTGAGGGATCTAAAAAAAATGAAAAAAAAAAATGCAAATTGGAAGGTGTCTGTATGGCAAATGGTGCATATTTCAGTGGGCGCAATTTAGCTTTTAAAATGTAGTATCAACTAGTAAACCTAATTCATCACAGCCTTTTAATTTTCATCATTTTTGAAAAAGTGGGGGACTTATTGGAGATGTCCCCCCTTCCAAACAAGTGAGGGGACGCGTTCTCCCTTCCCCCCCCCCATGATCCACGCCCATGTGTTCAGTTGTCCTCACGTGGAAGTACGGTGTAGGGCCTTCAGCGACGTAGCTCCTCAGTCAAGGGAGTAGAACTCCTTTGGGTGTAATTTTGGTTTCGCCTCTTGGCCATTCGCCAGAAAGTCGAGGGGACTTAAAAGTACTGCAGTACGGGATCAAATGACATAAAAATGCAGAACTTCGTTGGAAGAACTGAATCGGGCAATTTTTCTGCATATTGCACTGCAATATTTAGAAACATTGCTCAGCAGCAGTGGCAGTTCAGTTTTTCTGGGGCAAAATGGCTCAGCCCCAAAGGCAGCATTTGCGGGGGATGGGGGCACAATCCAGCCAATAATTTCGTTGGGGACGGACCACTTTCCGTCCCCAGTCACAACTTGGTCAACTCCACTGAGACAGAGTCCCCCATCTATGATATCGTACTTTCAAGTTAAAAGTCTTAGCCTACCAAACGGTTTTTTCCGACCCTCGCACACATTCAGAGTGTATAAATTCAGTCGGTGATCAATAAAACATGATAGACACCCATGACACGTTGTGCTTTTCATGTCCGTCGGTAATTTGGTTGGCTGCCAGAATGTAATAGCCTACCTTTTAAGGCTTCCTGTAGAAATCATGGTCAACTGCCGTGTGTCATAGTTTTAGAGTTTTAAGACATAGTACCCAGTATAGGCCTACATGAATAATTTGGGGAGGGACTGGCGGGATTAAATAGGCCTACCTTTAGTATTTTGGCAAAACCCGAAATAAATTTGCAGGATATCCTTTATGGAACAATCCCTCATTTTGGTTGAGGGGGCCTAATGCCTTTTATCCCCTTTCAAGTTTTTGTTAACAACGGGCCCGTAGCCCGCTTCTCATTTGGGGGGGGGGCAAATGTTGTGTCGGATGGGGGGGGAAGTGCTGTGACTGGGGGGCATAAAAGATTCCACCACAGTATTTATTATGCAGTTTCAATTTTCATCTGGGGGCAGAAATATTTTGGGGGGCATTGCCCCGAAATGCCGCTTCCCCCCCCCCCCCGTGGCTACGGGCCCGGTTAACAACCTTATTACAGTATTATGTAGCTCTATTTGACTATGAAAAAACATTTTTTCGGCCGGCTCTTCACTTCATTAAATCATATATACATGCCTTACTGTGACTCCCTTAGGCAGTTAGGCACACAGTCACAAGCAAATATATAATTCAACTCCAGATCCAGGGTACTCAAAGTAGGCCAATACACGTAATGGGTATATTGCCAAAGCGCTCTCAAAACAATACAATCACGAACCGGCGGAATCTTGTTTAACACTTGACTAAAGTTACATAGTTCAACATTTAGGCTATATTTGGCTTAAAATAGAACACCTCGGTTCATTTTTAGTCTGATCGGAAATATGCGAGCAGATTTCTGGTCGTGCTCCTATTGATAAGATATTGTTTTTCAACGTTTAGTCAAATGGGACGTTTGAGAAGAATGTTTCTTCAGGAAAATAGCACCATACTGATTTCACCTATAAATTGCGTGGATATTTCATATTAACTTCTTTTTTCTGCTGTTTTCGTATCCCAGTCGGTTTCCAATCCCTTTTATGGATACACCAAACTAGGGGTGTATGAACAGAGGGCAATGGGAGACGTGCAATAGCGGCTGTAAGCAACCACAAAGCCACCCCCTACTCGCCTATATATATA
>WURT03191621.1:0-10010 GCA_009936505.3 Holothuria glaberrima
TTTATCTTTATAGCATAAAAGTATCACAGGAACACATGTTCAATTACATGGCATTAGTATAAAGGAAGATCAAGATAGCTTGCTAAAACAATCACAGACATTCTCATTTTGGTCCCCAAACCTAACATACATACACTTAACTGACCCATCTCTTAGCCCTCATACTTTTTGTACATCTACAAACACAAACTATTTCATCTCATAAAAGGATGATTCTTTTGTTAGCTTTTAAAGGTGACATGTACCTATTATCACCAAACAGATGAAGTATCTTTAAGTGAAAAATAAGGCTCTCATGCCATGACCAAACATTGACTTCATAGCTCATGACACACTACACATAATTTTGACTAGGGGTTCTCAAGCCTTTCCAGTTGGTTAGAAACTGAGCCATAAAACCTCATCTAACTCTGACTCCAGCTGGGCCACATTTCCTTGACTTTATGCTTTATCCTAATTGTCGTAGAAAGGTGGGAGAACCCCGTTTTTGGAAATAGGCCCATTCTTGAAGGAGAAGCCCATACATAAGTTCACCAAAAGAGCCTGCATAGCAAGCAGTGGCAAGTCTAGGGTTCTTTACCTTAAGTGGTGGTCTGTGTGGCACCGTAAGGGATCACAGCCGACCCTCAGGCTAAGGTGAGAAAACTAAGACATTCCAAATGCTCGACATAAAAGGAAAATCAAGTCTTCAATGCAAATTTGCTACACTAAGCTCCACTAGTCCCCAGTATTGGGGAGAAATTTGGCATCCCTTAAAACACAAATTTGTAATTAGAAATCTGCATCTACCATGACGGGTCAGCAACATGGGAGAAAAATCGGCATTCCAAATTGGGGGAAACCCCACTTTAAGCACACATTTGTCTATCATGTTCGAATTGCCAATTGGCCTATGAGAGAAAATGTGGCATTCAATTCTCTAAATAGCATTCAGGTAAATTGCATGTAAAAACTATTCTGGCTCCTCGAATCCTCCATGGGGAACATTTATGGAAGTCCTCTGGTCACCACTCAAAAAAACTTAAATTTAGACTTGTTTTGAAATTTTCTCAAATGTCACTTCTGAGCGGATAGGGCCAATGGCATCAATGGTCAGTCTTTAAGCATTCCTGGCCAACTTCCATGGCTGCATTCCCAGTCTGACTTACAGTTATGAGGCAAGATGTAACCTTCCTTGCATAAGGGCTGTGCAGAGTAACTGTTGGCGAGCCAGCTGATTGCCTGCACTGCTGGCCCCATGACCTCACCTATCTGAATCAGCAAGGTAAGAGCCAAGAATGAGTGGCCAAACTACTGTACCTCCTCCCTGCAGGCTGCCAGCTAGTGTACACCATCATTTTATTTCTATCCTCCCCCTTGAGCAGATGCACTCCATACTCCATCCTGTCCACCATTATATATGTACCCTTATCACTTAACCAATCCACCATCCCAACCTTCCCTTCCATCTTCAAAAAAGCCTCATAAGAGGGGCACGAAGAGGAGGGCAGGATACATCCCATATTTTTTTAACTTTTTCTATCTTGTTTTCCTCATTAGCTGCTGGCAAGCCCAAGGACAGAAAGATGTAAAAGAGTATTGACAATTCATACTTTATTCTGTGGTATAAAACTTCCTTCTTTTGATGGTACCATTAACACATACTATACTTTTATTGCCACAGGATGTGTACACCAATACCCGAATTTCACACATTTGCTAGGAGCCTCACAGGATCAGCAAGGCATTCTGGATTGTAACTGGGTGGGATAGGTTATGAGCAAAATGATAACTACAATATATATGAAGTTGTCTTCAATAAATGAAAACCATTTTTTCATATTAACATCTAAATATTGACTTTGCATACATGATTAGAGACAATTCTCAATCTACCACAGGTGTCCTACCACCAAATTTCCTTTGCAGCATTGGATTTTTTAAACAAGTTCTAAGTAGCAAAAAATAAAATTTCCTTGCATTTTAACATAACATAAATACAAATATCTCAGTTTGAACAAAACTTTTAAAAACAAAGAGGTACCTTTTAAATTTCCTGAACCTGCAGACTTTAGTAGTCCATTTCATTATCAAACACCACAATGATTTTATCTTACAAAACTGATGATGGGGAGTGTGTCTGGTGGATGTGGAGGAAAGGACATATTGAGGTGGTGGGCACAATGCTTGGAAAGTTTTCTTGAGATTCTCCCAAGCAATGGATGTAATGTTGAAGTTATTACAGACAATGCCTCCCTAAGCAAGGGCTAAAAATGTGAGAAGAGAGGAAACTTGAAAGAGTGTTACACATAGGTAACTTGCTTCTCAAAAAAGGGTACTTAAGCACTTTTTTGAGATAAGGGTTCTTTTTTTTTGGGGGGGGGGAGGAGAGGGGGGTGGTGTGCTTGCCCTAGTATACCTTCCCCAGTCTGTCTACCTTTCTGTTCTAAACAGAGAAGCATGACTATGCCAGTGGTCTCATGAGAAGCCATGGTCTCTCCAAAGCTCACCATCAAGTTGCTTCTTTAATTCCTTGAACCTGATTTAAGTAACAATATAAAGCTAATACATAAAAAAAAAAGTCAAAGAGGTAAAAATTTGAGCACACTGTAAACTGTTGCATGAAAATGTCTGGAAACCCCCTTGAACATTTGACCCCACCCTGAATGTAGCTAGTTATTCAAATTTTTACAACATGGGAGGAAAGATTCTTTCGACTGATGTCTCAAAGTTTGGTTCCCCATTGCCCTTCTTCAACACCTACTTTTCAGTAGAATTTCTTTCAAAACTTGTAAGCCCCCTAGGAATTTCTGGAGCAATTCCCCCATGAACTTTGTCAAAGTTGAGATTACAATTATAGACTTTCTTCATCGATTCCAAAAAGTTTCCTTCCAACAATAAATCTTACCCTGCTTCCCCCCACCCTTCCCCCTCCCCTACACATAAGCTGCTGGCTAGAAGTCTGTTCTAGCAACAAAAATTGTGACACATCTGAAGATGTCACTCTGGTTGAACTTGAACCATGTGACATCTACCCCCAGGTTACAGAGTCTCCAGTCTGAAGAATTTACTTATTTGCTCAGCTTGGCATTAACCAAGGCTTGGTTGGTTCTGATATTCTAGAACTCCCTTGCCAATAAAATGCACCCCTTTTGGAATACCCATTTACCCTGTTTTTTCTACATGGCTACCTATAAAGACAACAACTTGACAACTAAACACAAAAATTAAATTTTATACTTTCCAGAGAACAACCTTTGGGAGCAGAAAAAAAAAAAAAAAGGAAAAGAATTGGGCTGTACCAAAACAACATGGAATACCTATACATATAATAAATATAGAGTGTGTGTCGTAAAAATGAAACAAAAAGCATGAAACCTTTTCATACATAATGGTATAAAATAGCTATTTTCAAGCTTTTCTGATCAAGATATTTATAAAAGGTTTTGACATGAAAAGGTAGAGAATGTGAAAAAGGTATAAGCTTGCACATCTTACACATACATCTATAAACTTTTATTTCTGTGGTCAATGAACTGCTAGCATCACATACACATTGTAAAAAATATCCTGCAGATTTAATTACATTGCAGGACAAGACCTTAAACTTGCTTCCGAGTTCAAGATAGAGAACATAAGGAGTGATTCTCAGAGACTGCCTAGCCCTTTTTATATCCACATTTGTCACGTGGTTCCCTTCCACACTGGATAAAAAGGTCAGTGGAAAGGGTTCCCTTACATTCTGGACACCTAGGAAAAACAGAAACCCTAAAACAGTCATAGCACTTGTGCAATATATGGCCCCCTCCCAACACTGTATCATACCCCTAACAGTCCCCCTCTCCAATACTATTTTTCCATTTTGACTTTTTATTTGCAATATGGCTATGTAACATGCATTTTTATGCTTAAAAATTTAAAAAAAAAAAAGTAAGTTGCAGTATTTTAATTTATGTCCATTCCATCCTTAAGAATTATAAAGTGCACAAAACACATATACAACAAGCTTAATTGATATAGGAATGAATAACTAACACGTTACATATGTAAGTGGTAGACTGTCTTTAAACCCACAATCAACAGTTCATTTCAAGCTGAGTACACATAGTACAAAATATACCTAACATATGACAAATTCAAAGTTTGCCCCAGTAATTACAAAGTCAAACCATTTACTTTCAATTATCAGCAAAAGCAGGATATGCTTTTTGCAAGCATCTTTACAAGTGTGACCACAGTTTCTTAAATACAAGCATACTGAATAGTTCTTATTTCCTATAGGCTAATACCATACTTCCCTCCATTTTTCCTTCAGTGGATTCATATTTTTACCCCAAAACGATGTTCCTTCCTCCAAGTATTGCCCATGAATTTCATTTCAATTAAAACATCAGGGTTTGCACAATCAACACAATATCTTCTTGGGTAAACATGTTGCATAAGCTAGGTCATTTTTCTACTTTCACTCTGCCAATTTGCAACAAAAATGGCCATGTTATGACTAACATACTTCAAGTGCTTTGTTTGTTCATGACTATTAAAATCAAAGGGGACTGGTAGAAGCTTAACATTGGGATGGGGTATATTCAGTGGTCCCTGGAAAATACCCCTAGGAACAGTCTAACCTGGGACAACTCCCCCACACAAACCCAACCTGGGACAAATCTAAATTTTCTAGTGGGGTAAGTTGACTGAGGGCTAATTGCTATGATGGGAATTAACTGGGAATTGGGTGGGAATTATCTGGAGGTGGGGTTGTCCAGTCATGATCTATACCATATGCAATTAAGTGGACAAAGTACTATACTTCTGAAATATTTTTGTATCATCTATTAAACTGAATTAACTGCTGGAAACAGGACAACTGCACCAAAATACAGGGGGTTTGGTATGGTGATGAAGAAGTGCTTCGGTTGCATCATAAAATAATTTCAGCCTCAAGCAAGAATACACACTACTGGATTTCCCTTTAAGTACAGGGGCTGGGTGGGTGGGTAGGTGTGGGGAGAGGGTTACTGTCAATTCAGATAAACTGCTTTTCCTCTCCAGCATCTAAGACTTCCTACCCAACCACTTATTTCAGTGAGTTTGTTACACGCTATGAATAACAGTGTAAGTTTATTGAAAATATTTCAAACAGAGAAACAAAAAATTCAATGATATGTCTTGAAAGTCCCTATATTTGGCAAAGGAAAAAAACAGAGAGCTCTAATAACTGCAGCCATAACCATTCATGCATAATTTTAATTATGCCGCCCTCCCCTTCCCCCAAGCATCCCACCTGCCCCCTAATTTAAACAGCTATGAGTTCTACCACACAAAGTAACAACGGATTCATGCAAGGGTCTTTCAAAACACTAATTTTTCCCCTTCCCCTCCATAAAAAAACTAAATGGCAGAACATGCACAGGCGTATGAGGACGGTCGGGGTGTAGCACCCCAAGGAATCAAAAAGTCATTCCTCAGGTCAAAATAATGTACTTCCTCTATGCAGAATGCATGTCATAGTTGTTTGCTTACAAGGGAATTTTCAAGGCAAATGTCACCCCACCCATCCACCCCCACCCTATTATGAGATGTCTCCCCAAATGCCTGTGTTGAAATGAGCCCTTCAAGCAATTCAATGAAAAAACTCAAACCTCACACAAACATTAATAGTAATGGCTACTAGTGTCATGCAACTGCAAAGGTCAATGCACTATCATTTTCTTCTTCCAACTACCTGCAGTGCAAGTCCAAGGTTTTGCTCAAAATTTAGTTCAAGGCTCATTACATGATCAAATTTGTCTCAAATGGAAAGTGCCGATTTGCCAAAAATCTTAAAATCATTAAATGTTCATTTAAACTATATTGTTATGCAAACAAAATCAGATTTTCCAATTTTATCAAACATTAACAATGAACATCTTCATCCCTGTACAATTACTACGAAGTCAAGATGCCATGTCACAAATTGACAATGACCACTGTTTACAGGAAGGGATTCAGAGAAGAAAAAGTAGGAAGAGAAAAGACTGAAGATGACTTTCCATTGAAAGAATACAGATCCTACAACACAAGAACAGGAACCATTTCATGCTTGAAGGTTTCAGTCTAGGTACGTACCTGGGCTAAACAGCCATGACTTAATTGTTAAGTATGTCGACAGATATCCATTAGTCTAGTAAGCTATTCAAGGTCTTGGTAACACACATTTCTTTGTAACTGTTTACAATGCTGTCTTAGACTTTACATCATAGTAACAGATACCAAATGTAATATTTACAGCAGTTACAAGTCTCCCCACACTTTTAATGAGTATGTTCCTTATATTCTGGTTTGACATATTCACCTGTACTCAGACTTGTGAGAATGGGTTTGTATTCATACTGGTGAGTATGGGTTTGTACTCATACTGGTGAGTATGGGTTTAAACTCGTATTGCTCAGTATGGGTTTGTAATCATACTGGTCAGTATGGGTTTGTACTCACACTGGTCAGTATGGGTTTGTACTCATACTGGTGAGAACCGGTTTTTACTCACACTGGTAAGAATGGGTTTGTACTCATCCTGTTGACAATGAGTTTTTACTCAGACTGGTGAAAACTGGTTTGTACTCAAACTGACAAAGTTTGGAAGCTGAACATTGATGCTACTGTGAACTTTGAACTTACACAAGGAAATGTGTACTTTCATTAATACGAATTCATTAGCACAGATAATACATTTGAACTCAAGACAATGTACTTACAATCTGTACCCATATTCCTGGATTGTGAAAATTAACCATTGGTGGTATTCAAGTGTAATCATGCAAATTGAATGGAAGGAAAAAAAAAATGTGTTCTCATACTTGTACTCACAGCCATAGATACTACATGAGTGCTCATGATAATGTACTTACACGACTAGTCTGATATCTACATTACTCTCCGAATTACGGATGATACTGGTTCTTTTTTTAAAGTTTATCTTCTTCATGAAATCAAGATTAACAATCATGGCACTAGTGAGGAACTGTTTGATCAAGGCCTGAAATTATGATGACACCAATGTGCTACTGTATGACCAATCTATGGCATATGATGAAGACAAAGCACTAGATTTGGTTGGTGCAATCTATGCATTTCAGTGCTCCTGCTGTTGTCGCAGCCAATCCAGGCAGGAAGGGGAGGGGGTATTGAAAGGCTTCATCACCTGTGATATCAAGGTTGAATATTACCTACATTAGGTCAGCCTTCTTCATCTAGACAAAGCTGCATACACAATTAAACAGGTTCTAATCTTAGAACAGCTCCACCAGGTTTCAGAGACGCCACCAAGTGTGAATAGTTTTGTCTTCTTCAGCGTACCGTTGTGGATTTACTCTGGTCAAGAAGAACTGAGGATGCTAGCTCCACGTTCCAGTTTAGTGACTTGAGTAAAGACTCGCACTGTTCCCTGGACGCTTGACCTAGGTCAAAGAGTTGTTCTGTTTTCAGTTCTGCTACAGCTTTATCTACATCCCAACCATTACCAATCAAGACCCCCCTGCATTCATCTGCCGTCACCCCAAACAACTGTGACTGTACCTGTCTCATTTTCTGATCAGCCGATTCCTTTGTTTCCGAGCCAAGAAGTTCTGAATCGGAATCTAGATGAGCACGTGGATTACTCTGCATGGGAGCTTTTTTTAGAGAGGGCTTCAGGCGTGTTTCCAAAGGGGCAGAGTGTTTCAACCTTTGATTAGCCATTTCTGTATCTCCCACTGGCAGAATAGGTGTAAGCTTTGACAAGTCCAATGTGGCCTTTCCTGTCACGTACCTCTCCTGCATTCCAGTTTTTGAAGTTTGTGTCAGCTCTGTGGAATGGGAGTGTCCTAACTGGTCATCATCAAACTCAGAATTTGTCACTGTTTGACCAGCAACATTGTCCTGTTTCTTGTCATAAGGGGGCAGCAAAAAATAATGGGTGTGACTTTGTTGCTTACCCTCAACGACAATTGGTCTTATGTGTGCTGTCACTGATGGGTTGGCAGCTTTAGGAGAAAATGGAGGAAAGTTTTCAAAAGTTTCCCTGTTTGGATTTGTATCTGACTGATCAAGTTCTGTGGTAGAGTCTGGTTTAGGTGGGAGCAGAAAATAATGAGTATTACTGAGCTTCTTTCCATCTCTAACTATTGGGTATATCACGGATGGACTCTCTGCGCCATCCCCACGAGGCTCTGATTGTTGATGCATTAGGGACCCTGGACCACCCTGTACACCCTCTTGGCTAGTTTGAGTAATTGGACTCCCCTCATTCAAGGAATTTGTTCTCACAAAAAGGTCCATCTTTCTCTTTTCTTGGTCCAATGGTACCCTTGGTGGGATCTGAGGCTTCTCTTCTTTGACCCTGCCTGGAACACCAATGCCCTTCTGCTGGTATTTGTAAGGAAATGACATTTTCAAAAAGTTATCTTTTTCCTTAGTTTGAGATGCCCCTTGGGGCTGTGGAGCCACTGCAAGGGAGGCCGTGGAGGATGCCAAACTTTCTCTCGACTGATACCTCATCAATGGAGCATCATCCCTGCTCTCATGAACTGTCCTTTTTGAATCAAAGTCCACATGAATCTTTGCTACTCTCTCCTGCTCACTATATGCTTGTGCTTTCATACTAACCACTCGAGACTCCAGCTCGGACATAAAGTCTGTGTGATCGGCCTTTGTGTGTGGAACCGCCTGATGACCTGCTTGGGGCCTCATGTGTGATACCGAGACTTCGTCATAAGTAGACCTCACTGACCTTTGGTCACTTTTGACTGGAAGGTTAAAGGACCCTGGGGACTTTTTCAAAGGGTCAAAACTGTCTAAAGAATTAGGATCCTCCACAGGCACGTCTGAATAATAGTGAGGCGTAGCACTGACGAGTTGGTTATTGGGTGGGCACGCTGCTGATGGTTTCTTTGTCCGCTTCTTTGAAACAGGTTTTGGTAAAACTGGTATATTGTTTTCTGGGGATTTGTCACCACCCCCAGATTCTGTTGATAAATTAACAGCATCGTCTTTCTCAACAGGGACATCGTCATAGAAATGTACCCAATGAGAGGGGGTATTTGAAGTAGATCTCTGCACAGGTTTAAATTGTTCTATGGGTACCTCATCATATACTGGAGCCCTAGCTTGTGTCTGAGGTACAGATTGAACCTCACTCTGCTGCTCTGCTACAAATGGATTAACTTTCTGATAATTGCTGCTTCTGAGCTGACCTGGGGCTTCCCCAGGTGCTGCACTGGAGTTCTTATTCAAAGAAGCAAATGGATTTGAAAGCACTGTGCTGGAAGCTGAGCTGTCTTTTTCCTTTGAAAACTTCTTGTTAACAGTTGCGTATATATCATCCACCACCTCCACTTCATCGTAAAATTCTGTAACTGGTTTACTGGCCAAATTGTTTTGAAGACTTCCCAAAGATAATTGTCCCATGGAGGAACCTAGTAAAGAGGCCTCTGTTCCTTGTGCAGAGGGTTGAGGGCAAACTGCCTCTTCAAAATCTATCAACATACCAAACTTTGTACCTTCATCATCTTTAGGGGACTGTCCACCATTTGATGTACCCTTGGGGTAGGCCTTACTGTCCGCCATTTTGCTTGTTGATTCATCTGCCGTGACAGCCTGCTTGTTGGCTGTAGCCTTGGATTTAGAACCATTCTGATATGACCCAGATGATCGGCTGCTTTCTGTGAACACAGAAAAGAAAATAATTGGAAAAAACAATGAATTGTGGAACTGCCTAAATTGCTGCCATAAGTGTAACATAACATAACAGGTTAAAGATCAAAGTTGGGCTGAGGAATAAGATGCCCTGAAGTCCAACACCCCTTTACTAAAAACAATCAACCAATGCAAAGGGAGTCCAGTACAGTATGAAGAGAGCTCATTCCTTCATCAAATTCGCCAATGATTTAATGCAGTCAGATAGTGTTAAAACTACCACCACGCTGTGTAACCTGAGTAAGAGCTCTCTTCCGCTTCCACCAAACACAATTTGCGAGATTCAGGCTGATTGTTGTTGCTAGATTCAGGCTGATTGTTGT
>WURT03191632.1:0-10010 GCA_009936505.3 Holothuria glaberrima
CTACCAGTCTAGGGTGTTTTCATTTCCGCTGTAGCCTGTAAATAATGATTTACCTAACAATTTGGAGACAAACAAGAAAATTCGCGAGAAACCGTAATAACCCAATCAACTGAACCCGGGGTACATGAGAACACACACTGGAAAACACAGTGTTAACCTGCGGTTTTGCCTTGGTATAAACATGGGGTTACTCCGGTTGACGTGGGGTACCTGAGACCAAGGTATGGGTGTTTTCAAGAAACATAGGGTCTCACAGAAATTTTGCCATACTTTGAAATAATTTCTTCACCCAACCTTTCAAATACTCTGTATCCCTACTTCCAGCACGACATAGATTATCGTCCAAGGGAATTTTTGGTCTAGCAAACATTCAGTCTAGTGAACCTTTGGTCCATTGGGCAGTCCCCTCTAAACCTGGGTGTGGAGAGGCACTGGAGGCCAAACATCTTACCCGACTACCCAAGAAGCAAACCAGCAATTCTTGGATTGCAAGTCAAAATCTTAAACACTTCTTCAAGCAATTGACAAACCTCCCTGAAAATTTCATATCATCAGAAATAAAGACAGAGGTTAAGCTTACTCATGTACCTGTCTGTTAAGTATTGTTGTATTGTATTAGAATAACTCATACAAGGCATCAAATAATACCATCAGTTTACAAAGTCACATAGGTGTACAACCCACAAGGGCTGGAGGGCTGCAACTCTACAGTTTCCAGAAAAGCTTACTTCTTGGGCAGATTTTAGTAAAAAATTGAGCAATACAACCAGCAATAACCCAGGACTCTAGGAAAATTGTCTTGTATGCTATGCCAAAGCACTTTGTAATATATAAAACAGTGAAAACCATATAGATACTCCAAACAAAGACATAACCTGTTGCTCAAGATTTCAGGGCTTATGCTTGGATCAGGATAATGCATGAATTCATCATAATAATGTGACCAAAAACATGATTACTTTGACAAATTTAGGGGGTTAATTCCTCTGGGCTATGGCTTACTATAATATATGCACACCTGGGTTGTAGCTAGGGTGGTCAGCTTAAGCCATAATTCACCTTGGCCGACCATCACAAAGAGACAAAAATACAGATACCGAACACAACAAGCACATCACAGCGACCACTACTTTTGTCAAAGCTCAATAAAAAACAAATTCATAGCTTCCACTGTGACAGCTTTCATTTTCCACAAAATGTTTAATGAATGAAATACTTTTGCAGAGAAAGTTAAATACTAGGCCTACAAGCAATTTTCAGCTTTACAAACCATCAGTTTTTTCAAAGCTACAACTTACAACAAGAATATTAACAAAGTAGCATAAATGTAAACTATAGACGTGGGTTGGCTTGCTCCACTCACGGGCTAGCTTCACTTACCACCATCCACAAAAAAACCACACCTTTTTTCAAAACAACCACCACTCCAGTTTGTCTAGCTCCAACCCTGATGCACACCTACCACCCCATGTCCCTCCTATTATACATAGACAATCAGTTAAATATATATATATATGAAGTTGGCTGCTCTACTTCCCCTCCTCTAACAGTATTTTAATTTTGACAGATAAATAAATTTTAATTGCCACCCCATCATTATCCCTATTTCAATTGGAAGCAGTCCTTAAAAATGCCTTTTCATACATCTTAAAACGTGCAGCTATGGCATAAAGTCGGGCGAGGTTTTACTGTCTCAGCCAAAATATTTGGTTGACTCAGAAACCAAATGGTAAATGATCATATTAGATCTTTACAGGATTGCCTATGCAAATTTAAGCAGCTTTTAAGTATTTGCATCATAAGGATGTTTAGACTGCTTAAAACCTTAGATAACACAACTTTGGGGTTCATGAGTAGCTTACTGACATTACCCATCTATGTATTAAACAGATCACTAGTATAAATTTACAAACCTGACAGAATTGAATACACATGATTTCAAATGAGGGTGGGTCGTGGTCTCCATACAGACAGTGTATCTTACAATGCTTGCCATTCGCCACTATTTCAGGTATGTGGGCAATAGGACTGGACTCCCAGGCACTGGTACTGTTAAAAGATAAAACTGTCTTCATAATTGTGCCAGAAAAGAAAAAATTTGACTGACTTGACATTACAATTAAAGGGAAAATTTAAGCAAAAATATACTTGTAACATGAGAAAGAGAAACTAAAAGCCAACCATTTTTGTGAAATTTTCATTCCATTCCTACATGAGGTTCTCAAGATGTTAGCAGATGATGTTATTACATTTTTGCAACTTAAAGCAAGCAGGGGTGATGTCATCTCACGGTGATGAGTAATGCTTTGTTTTCTATCTTTAGTTTTGATCTTGAAACAGATACAGATATGAGTGAATGTAAAATCTGTTTAGTTCCCATGCCTCCATGCAGTTAAAATTGTAAAACCATGTATGGAAGTCCAAAGAAAATTATAAAGGAAAACAAAACAGTATTATTGTGAGTTTAAGATGCCATGCTTGCTTGCCTCAAGTTCTCTTTGGATTAAAATTTGGTAATTTCATCTCAAGAACCACAGATAAGTGTCAAGTACAAATCTGAATTGAATATGTAGAATTATTCTTTCAAAACCTATAATGTAAGAGGGTGGATGTAAAGAGCAGCTTTTGGACCAATGTAATTGTAATCCAACTGGGCTAAAGGTGACTACATAGCAAGCTGTCAGTTTTCAGGATTCATTGGTTAGTTAGACAGGCTTTCAAACAGGATCTAACTAGGCACCCTGCTTTGCAAGCACATAGTGTTTGATCCATAAAGTGTGGGGCATGCTTAAAATGCAGTGCACATCTTGCATTCAATAGTATGCAGATTCCTAGTTAAAGAGCTCGGTTGTTTTAACAAAAGCATGTAACTGCCGAGGAAATTTACTGTCATTAGGATCCAAAATTTCTGTGTAGCAAAATGGATCACTGAAGAATACTGATCAAGAATTCCAGTTTTGCAGTATCCATAAAATGTCCAGAACACTTTCATCCCTGGTTGGCATACTTTCTTATTACATTTTATATCCCAGTTTAAAGGAGAAAGCACTCAGTCTACACCTAGTGATGTGTCATCCAATTATCTTCTTAACAAATTGAAGAACTTTCAATCAAAATATAAAAGAACAATGATGGAACATGCATCTGGCTTCTATTACATAACATATAAGTCCTTTTACTTCCTAACAAAGTACTTAAGTGGAAACAAATAGCTGAAACCATGCCCTTATCGTGATACTCCAAAGACACTTGTAGCACTTCTGGGGAAGTACCATCTGCTGCCATCACTTGACTTGTATGGTTCAAGTTTTCAATCAATTTGTGTGGAGGGTTTCCTACCAGTAGCAATGTCTCGCAGTAAAATGACTAACCAACCGTAAATATCATCAATACTTGCTAAAATATACTTTTCAATTTATGGAAAAGGACACCTTCATTCTATGTTCTACTACAATATATTTTTCAGACCCGAAACATTTGATCCATCTATAGAGCTTAATCTCACAATATTCATTTTTGTAACTTGAGGGCAGTAAGCACTTAGTGGGTGCATTTGAAAAAATACTTCAAAACGAACGTGGCTATGAAAGGTAATTTACTCAACTCTATTTGTTTATCTGTTGAAAGAAGGCAGTCAGCTGAAAAAGGTTGGGAACCACTGCTCTAGCCAATAGAGGAGCAGAATTATACACATATTTGTGGGTTTACAAACATTGCTGAACCACAAAATCATGCATCTTAGTCCAACAAAAGTAAAGTTTTTTGAGACAAAATCTGAACTATTATCTGCACAACCCATCAGAACTGATGGCAGAATATTTATGAAGACAGTTCACATTACCCTGTTAAATGTAATGGCTCGTTGATGTAAGTTGTCACCAAGGGACGAAGGTCAAATACTCCACTAAGTGGACATGCACCTACAAATGGCAGAAAAGGGCAGTCAGTTATACTTGCTACAAAGCAATTACCTGGATTCATTTTAACACAGCAGTAGTACTTATCTGTACTTGTGGCCCAATGAACAAAAATCCAGACACTTCCAAGCATCTTTCCTTCAAATACCTACTTTGTTTGAAATACCAATTTTCAATGGCCTCTTGTAAACTAACAAAATTCCATGACCTTCGCTGACAATTTTAAGCCCGGGATTTTCATTGATAGTACAAACCCCATATCACAAATCCCTCCATCAATTTACAGTTTGTTGTTTATACTGTGATGTCAAATTTTTATTTTGCGAAGCATCATGACAGATACATGTAAGGAAGATAGGAGTAGGTTTGATAGAATACTAAACAGTTGCCCAGAGCCAAGACATTTTGGATGATTTTGATGTTGCCACTGCATCAACGATAGTTTAGGATCAGCAGTGACATCAGATCAAAGTCAACAGCATTTCCCTTGACAACTAGATTTGAGATATAATCCACATTGGCAAAGACATCCATCAAACATTATTCAGACTAGAATCCCACTGCTCAGCGTCCATCTGGCGTCAAACCAACTTCAGCAAAAGGACTGCAAATCTGACATCTTCATCAACTCCCAAATACATTGTTCCTTGAAAAGACACAGCCCAATCTTGGACCTACCTCCAAATATCACAACCTCAATCTGACCAACTAGAACCAAACCTAACATCAGTCAATTGGCAAAATGTTTAGAGGGAACTTTACCTTTGATCAGATTGGACGGTAGATCATACTCTTTCTCCCAGTCTGTTGTCAGGACCATGGTACTAAGGTGACCGCCAGCTGAGTGACCACCCACAAAAATACCCCTAAAAGATGATATATAAATAAATGTATGGACTCAATGGATTTATACTTTATAAGCACTGCTACACAGACAAACCTTAAAAAGATTTACAACCTTGGGGTATTTTGCTCAGAAAGAATCAAAATATGAGACATCTATACAGGGCTGGACAAAAAACTATTTACTGGGAAGTATTTCAAATTTCCTAAAATTTTTCACATGTTTACATGTCCAAATAGACACATTTCCTGCAAACTGCCAAAATTTCCTTCCAGGTAACAAAATTTGGCAAAGAGCTTCCGACATTACTGATTTTTTTCACCATGCATCTATTAATACTCCAATAGAACAACTTATATGTATATCAATTTGCTCACATTGGGGCTCTTTTAAAATTGAACTTTGGTTATTTTTTGTGCAAAGAGTGCATGTGTGTGTGTGGGTGCATGTCTGTGTGTCAACTGAAAAACAAGTACTTGGAAATTACCAAAAAATAGCACAAGTATCTCAAGTACAGCATAACTTTTATAACCTGCTTTTAACCTTTAAACACTGAAATTTAAAGTAAGAAATTATTATTTACTTGTCCCTAATATTTATTCCATATTAACAAATCTTGTCATTGCTCATACATCATTTAAAGGTATATGCATCCAAGCACAAGTTAAGTGCTTCATAGGTCCAAGCCACTGGCCTGCAAAAGTTAAAATAGTTTGACACATCTGTGGTTATTTTCATAGGCTCTGAATTTCTTTTTTCTGTGTAGGTCCACTTTCTTCATTTGTACCTCAGCACACTACCCACTGCGCCCATTGGGTAAGGTTAATCCATGTCTGTGTGCATGTAGGCAGAAACACTGGGAAGATGGGGATATATATGTCCCCCCCCCCACACACACACTTTGGAGATGCTCCCCTGACTTTTTTCACACAGTAATGTATGCCTCATGCCCCTCTATCACTCTATTTTTTCACACAAATCCTTGGTTAGAAACTGAGCCGTGAAACCTCATCTAACTAACCAACACACAAATCCTCACTACTAGTCTACAAACCAATCAGATTGGACTGTGGACTAATGTATGTAATAGGAGGAGTGTGGACATTCACATTCTAGCTACAGTAAGGATATTGATGACAACAAACCTGGACTTTGGGTATCTTCGAGCACAAAACGCTACAGCGTCTTTACACTCTTGAATCATCTGGGTTATGGAACCTACAGAAACATGAAAAGAAAAAAATTAAGTGCATTACAGCATCATTCAGTAAGTCAGTAAATGAGGGTATTAAGATGGGAGTCTTTACAATATGTTACATTATTGACAGATGTTAACAATGATGCACTAGAAGAAGCAAGCAAATATTACACTTCTCATTGCTGCAAACAAAGTAATTGTCATGTACCGCCTCTTCTTTAAAATATTTGTCACAAATACAAATACTTGTGATACATATTTGTGAAAAATGTCCTTATGCAGATTCACACAAACTTTTTTCGAAAAAATAAAAATGCAGGACAAAATTTGTACGATCATTTCATGTTTCTTTGTGATGCCGATCTGAGGGACAGCTTGGTAACAAACCATCCATTTGAGCAACGATTAAAGGGAAATATTTCGTCTAAAATGCACCAACATGACATACAAAGAAAAAAAACTAAATTATTAAACCTTTCTCTCTCTCACTAATAAGTCTAGCAATGGCTTTATCTCCTCAGAATATTATGCATTACAAGAGTAATGGATACTGCATCATTTGAATTTTTGAAAGTTTGGGTGAAAAAGTTACTTTTGTGCAACAAATTACGGAATTTCTTCCTGTGAGAGCCTTATTTCTTGAAAAGAAAGCTACTGTACTGCCTTATTTTGAATTGTCAATCATTCTGTATCTATTAATATTGGTAAAAAAAAAATATAAAAATTTTCAGTAAAACAAGCGCAATATTTCCCTTTAACCAGGATGTCTGTTCTTTGATTCCTTGCCCAAAAAGGAATCATTGCAACTATGGTGTTGGGCAGTGCAGGGCTGTTCCAGGCAGTGTGGGTGTCCATCATTTGTATCTTGAAATATTGTATCAGGTTGACAAGGTTTTCAGTATTTGACCTCTGCCCTCAAATGACCTCTGACCTCCACCATAAACAACAGGAACTTCCCTATCAATGTGACAAATCTGTATCCTGTCAAAGTACCTAATACCCTAATCCATGCCCCTTCTCCTGCGTGTAGCACATACTCTACATTATATGCTTAAAACTATCACTTGACTTTTACCTTAAAAGTTATTGTTCCAGGCAACTCATTACTTGATAGCTGTTTCACTATGGCAATCAAGCATTTAGCTGGCATGCTAATATTTCAAATTGTTCTCTCACCATTGCTAATTACTGATCTTCAGACCTAAAGGAGACTCATAATATCAACATTAAGTAATGTAATTTGTATACAACATTCTTGGACAAACTGGTAACATACAACTCAATTTCTAGATAAGCAGAAATATTACAGCTCCTCTAAGATGTAGCCCAGGTAACAGGACATATACATCATGCATCTGGAATTGCAATCCTGGCTTGGCAAATCATTCTACATCCTCAATAGAATCTTTCAAGTTCTTTGATACTTTCAGTTACCGATGCTGCCTCAAGTTTAGATACTCAAGAAAACTCTTTGACAGAAAGCCCCCTTCAACCTACTCTACGTATGTACGTGCAACCCTCCCCCTTTTGCCATGCGCCTACAGCTGCAGCAAACTAAGCGGAACAGTAGCACGTGTGTTGGAGCCCCAGCCAGTCCACCAATCCTGTCCCCTAGCGGTGTCCAAATTAGAGAACATTACAAGTCCGGGGACTCCTTGACACTTGCAATGAAAATAGCAAATTAGAGTGAGCTGGGAGGAACAAGCGCTTGGGGCTTCTACTTGATCCTGAAACGTTTGAGAGATGTATTCCATCAATTGAGTGATGGCCAGGCCAGTCAGGGATGCGAAGACAACTTCGTCACCTATCACAGGGAACTTTTGAAGCCTGGCACACCTACAGATTTCACGAACCCAAGCCTTTGAGGGAATTTCAGGATTTTTTTCAATCTTCATACATGCATATGAGCACGCACACAATGTCCTCGTAAGATAGGCTTCGAGGAAGGTCAAGAAACCCATATCGTAGCTTATACTAAGCTTATTGAAAAATGTGTGCGAGAACAGGAAAAGAGGTAGCGCTACATGATCTGATCGCTACGCAAACAACACAGAAGCAAAAAAAAGAAAAATTATTTAACAACTGCTGTTTCCGCCAAGCATCCATGAGAGCACATTTTTCACAGCAGTGGCCGGTAAGTCAACCTCCCGATCATGCTACTTATGCTTCCAAGTCAAAACTTGTAGTAATCATGACAACTTACCTTTGGGAGCTAGGGTGTAGCCAGATACAGCAACAATAGCCCCAAGAGGAACAAGATGTCTGGCTACCAGGGAATGTGATTCTTTACTAAAAGGACAAATGAAAAAATACATAATTTAACTAATACAATATATTCAAGATCCTCATAACATTTTAAACATAAGCAAAGTATCAAAGTGCCTTTCTATTGTTAAAAATAAAAATACATATTCTTACTTAGGGGACATTCACTCTATGCACCACCTAATAACAAGCATGGAAAATATGTTCTTTTTCTGACCCCCCCTCACAGGATCGGCGTTAGGAAGTGGGACCATGCAATTCCCGCCATTTTCACAACAGTTCCACAAGTATTATAATAAGGGGGATATCCGAACCTGGTAGGACAACCAGCTGGGGAAAAGTTGACTTTTTGTGTTGCAAATTTAAAAAGTGAGATCCCTCCCCCCCCCCTTGAAATAAAAATCCTGCCCAAAATATTTTGATTGAGGTGCTGATTCAGTGATTATTAGGTCTATAATTATGCACACTTTCAGGTATAACGTGCTTAGTAAATGGTAACTTTACAAGAGGTACAGGCATAGAGCAGACTTCATAGGTCTAATATTTAATGCCATATCATACTGAGGTATGCCTACATAAGCCAAAGCTTTCCATCAGTTCAGGATTATAAGTTTCATTGCCAGAATGTAATAATATCAGTAAAGAAGAGATAATAATTGTAATGGTTTAACAGAGAATATACCAGTCACATCACATCTTGGTCCCTGGGGATACCACTTATCCAAAGAGGTGAGGGCACTGCCATGCAAGAGGTAGGTGAATAGGTCATAATGGGAAAAGTGTGTAAATTAGGGCCAGGATATCAAGAGCCATGGGCAATCAGCATTCAATGGTTAAATACTGTGCTTCATTTCAGCTCTGTGTGCTCCAACCATCTATAGTCACCTAATCCTAGTTATATTAGGTTACACCTCTATGTTCCGACGTCTCTATATTCCGAATGTAGGCATGAAGGACAGTGGTAGGATGGGGGCTTGTTCTAACCTAACCTTTTCTCTAACACTAACCTCAATACGGACTTTTCAGAACACAGAGACGTCGGAACAAAGAGACGTCGGAAGAGAGAGCTGTCCCTGTAACATTACATCCTTACATCCACATATAGGAATATGATACTACAGATCCAAATCTTTTGCCTATAAGGTGTTATACAAATATGTGTGTCATTTGGTACATTGCACTCAATGGAGTACATGCATAATGCACTAGCAATAACAGAAGTGAACATTTTCTTACATACTGTACAATGTGAACCCAATTTCACATACACTGAAATTGGAAAATAGTGCACAAAAGTTTGTGAGAGGTGAACATTTGTGACTGGTATACATAAATTTGATGGCTATGTATAGTGACTACATAGGTGTGTGCATAAGAGTACATACTTAATGTATATGTGTACATACATATATATATATATATATATTTCTCTAATTCCCACCTTAAGGCGAAAGAAGTTGTTGAAAAGTCGAGCATAGGGCGAAAAAAAAAAATAGGGCGAAAAAACGGATTCCCCTTAACGTTTTCACACACATTTTATATAGGAATATGTAAACGTGCAGTAACGTCCTTTTACAGACACAATCTATATGCTATTACTTCACAGTCAACGAATTTACGGACACGTATCTGTTAACACGTACGGATGGCAGGCCATTGAAATAACGTTGATTATATCTTAGAGACGTTAGGGCGAAATATATGCTTGTGTATTTTAGTATTTTTTTTCGCCTTAAGGTAGGAAGTTATAAAGACTTTCGCCTTAAGGGGGGAATTAGCATTATAT
>WURT03191654.1:0-10008 GCA_009936505.3 Holothuria glaberrima
AAAGCAAGCGTCACAGACACACACACACACACACACCAACCTGACTACATAGGTTCCTTTGCTAAAGCAAGGAACCACTAATACTGACAGAGTGAAAAGGATAGATGTTACTGACAATGATTTTCTCCAACCCACCTCACCCCCTTCTCCCCACCCACTTCTCCCCCACCCCCTTCTCCCCCACCCTTCAAGAAATTACTGTACAAATCTGTACCTTTCTGTCCAAGTGTATACAGAGCTACATCAAATGAAGATGACATTTAATAGCACTGGTGGTTTCAGCTGAGACATCAAAATTGTGAAACTTACATGGCTCATATACTTCACAGCCTTTTTCTTCAAATTGGAAAGATCTCTCTTTGGTGTGATTGCAATCTAGAATGAAAACAAAAATTCTTATCTTATGGAAAAAATTTTTGGCATAGATCAGTCAGATAAAAATGCTAATAACAAGCAAAATACATTTTATTTAACAAAAGAGAAATTACCTTGAGTTGACCTTTGACTTGGCTGCTGAAGTCCACGATGTTGTACCACCCATTAAGGCTTCTAAAACCAACCAGGAGAGGTCCAAGGTCCACAGATGTGAATCCTAACATCCTGTCACAGCTGGTGTCCTGTTTTGCAGTGGTTTGGTGCCAAACTTTAAATATCAGGTGCTGAGGAAAACAAAATAAGTCAGACTTTTCACCTGCATCATGTTATAGATTATGTGAGTTTTTTATCGAATCATTAAAAATTTGCAGAAATGAAAACAAAAAAAAATCTATTTTAAAACACCATTTGTGGCACCTGTCTTCATTAACAAATAAACTCAATAGCATAATACATGGGTGGAAAAAGTTTGAATGCTGCTGGTAGTCTCCTTCCAGGGAAGTCTGGGTATTTGGAAGGAAATTTGTAGGGAAATCTACCATTTCTGTAAATGAAAAATATGTGAGAAATGTGGAAAATTTAAATCCCTTCCAATGAAATAAACATTTTTACCAGCTCTGGCCATTTGTCTCTCTTTCTAAAATCTTCTCAGTAATCCAAAGACCATCACCCTTTTATTGCCCCCACAATCTTTCTCAATCAAGCTAACTAGCCAAAATGCATTACTTACTTCATACAAATGTTACGCAAATATTGACAATATCTGCAAACCGTCTCCATTCTACAATTAATTTATAATACAAGGTTTTGTCTGCATAAAACCTGGTAATGTGCCCTTGAAGCCATATATCTCAAGATTTCCTTTGTTTCCTGTTTCCATGACGAGATGCTAAACAATCAATATCCCAACCCTTTGCATTTCTCTCGTCAAGATATGAGCTCATTTGTTGTACGAAGGGTTAATGTAAAACACAAAAATTAAAGACAAAGAAATACCTGCTTTTCAACGACTTCATTTGGACTAAGGATGATTTCCTGATAAAAGTTCCAAACAGGTCTTGTAGAATCAGTAACAGTTGGGGTGACAAGAGGATCAGAATCCACCAACTGGAGGGTGACATAACTACTCAGGGGCGTTGCATTCCACCTAGCGAATACAATAGCAAATACACATTCACTTTACTACAATGAATGTAAGTTGAAGCTAAGGTCTAGGCCTGACATGTTGTAAAGGATTCAATTTTATTGGAATTTGATAAAAAAGTTATAATTACATTTCTTTGAAGTTAAGGATGGACCAGAAATTTTGACTGGATACCTCCTTGCTTTACTGTAATAGCACGCACTTCTGCTTTGATTTTCCACTTCTGTGCTAGTACCACTGTTGTAGCACCAGTACCGGTACCAGTCCTACCCATTCTCAAGTACAAGTTTTCCTACCCATCCCATACCCGCACTCATTACTCATAACCTGAAACTTGTACACGTACTCATGACCTGGTACCCGACTCATGGTCCTGTACTCGCTGTTCAACACTGGGTAGTACTGACATAAAGTGACAGATCATAAGGTAGTTTGCCCTGACATAAAGTATCAAATATTCCAAACTGATAGTTTGTTTGTCTTTTCGTTTGGCTTGTATATTTCAACTACTGCTTAAAAAGCTCTAAGGACTGGAAACAAGATATTACAATTCAGGATCAGGCATTTCCTGACATCCTGAATACATTCCCTTTGACAAACCACTCTGTAATAACTTTCTCACATACTCCACAAGCTGAACCATCAACAACATTTCTTTAGGTTACGGAAACATTCACCATCTCCTTTTATACCTTTGGGGGCTTGCAGACAAACCCATAGCTCTCTCAATATGAAGCTCAAAAGGTATAGGGTCTAGTATCTCCTCAATTTCCTCAGACTGATGTTCTTGATGATCAAATTCTTTTTCTTCCTTGTCTATTTTTTGATCACTTCTGTTTACAGCTTCAAACTTTGGATATTCATTGTCACTGTCAGAGACAGATTCCTGAAAAAAAAAGAAGAAAAAGAAAATATAAACATCTTCTAACTTTCACATCACTTGAAATGTACCCACAAATATTTTGATAGTCATTAATGTTATTCATGAATTACAACTCTGACTAAAAATCCCGAGAAGAAAAAACAGAATCACACTGTTTCATGGAGTTTGGAAAAAACTTTAATAAAATGAGGAGATAACTACCAGTACCAAATAAGGTACTCTCCCCCCTGACTTAAAAAGAAAACTGCACTATAAAAGGTATTCTATAAGACAACCTGATTGATAGTATTCATATTAATTTTTCTCACTAGTTAGCAACAGTGTTTATAAAGATCTCAAACTTGTAAAAGCATATCTGCTTTCCTCTGCATCCTTTTACCCATAATGCTATTCTGTCCTCTCCATAGCTGTGTTCTAAATAATTGTGATAAATTATGAAGTACTTTGAAGTGGAGAAATAAACTTTTAAACTGATGAAATATTCAAGTGGGGTGTGGTAGAGGGTTGCCGAAGTGTGGGGCCACATAGTAGCAGCCTACATGTGTGACCTCTTACTGGGAGAGTGTTCTCAGCCTCATATATATTGGTTAGAAACTGAGCCCTAAAACCTCATCTCACTAAGTCATATATATTGTGAAAAAATGTTGTTGTCATTGCTGCATGTAGTTTGTCACTGTCCCTGATGGCACTCAGAGTTGAGATGCTAAGTTAAATGGTGAGTGAATACAGAGGGTACAGTTTTTCCAGTCCCCCTTTTGGTGTACTAATGAATTGCAATTTGTATTAGTGACAAATGTGTTTATTTGGTCATTATGGCATAGTAACAAGTGCAATTTTCACCTGAATTTGTTTATCTTAGCATTAAAAATAGAAATGACGTTGTGATATATTATATTTTCTACCAATTAAAACCTATAAACGATCAATTAACTAAAGAACCTCCAACACAGAAAACATTTATCACTACTGAATGTGAAACTGAAAACACCACAGATCCGTGAAAATTAGGTTTTGTCGATTCGGGAAGCAAAAATGGAGACCATTTATGGGATACCCAGAAGACAATGAATGACAATAGACTGTAACAAGTTTACCTGAGATGGAGATGACTTAATGTGTCCTCTTTGTAAAGTTAGACTGCCTCTCAAAGATGCTCCATACATGTTATCTCTTCCAGGTTTGGAGAGGTGAAACAGACCACTACAACAATAAGATAAAATGAATGAAAGTCATCTTGACATTACTGGGAAATTATAAAAACATGGCTTACAAAATTTCAAAAATGACATTGAACTGCTTTCATAATTTTGAAGGAAATAATAACCAATAGGTCTAAAAGCAGAAGTTTAAATATTTAATAGCAAGCTACCAGCCAATCAAGTACTGATTAGTGGTGTTAACTAGTTTTCTGAGTTTGACCTTTGCGGTATGATGGTGGTCTTCAAGGGAATTTGTGAGCTTTTTTTCTCCTGTCCAAGTATAAGCTCCATGATTACACCAAGTGACAAATTCCCCAAGTGTCCATAACATATGTACATACTGAAAGCATGGCAATGAAGGAATGAGGCTAGTGGATTGAGCTGGTAGTGTGACAATGCCCTCTGTGCCAACAGATTGCCAGATAGGAATTGTACTTCAATCAGGGAAATACATGTGCAAACAGGAGGTAAAGAGGATTGAGACTAACCTTATTCTATGCTGTCTACTTCCCTCAACGGAGAGTTTGGTCAAACCAATGTGTGCTGATCCAATACACTTGTCTCTATGCCTGGGATTAGAATCTTTCCTTGATGACTGATCCTGGCCTGCACTCACCCACACTTGAACTTCTAGTGACTCCTCTCTCAAATACCTGTAAGAATAATCCATGGCACTTGATTGCTGCTTTATAAGCAACTTTTTCATCTCACATAGCCATATGGAATTAATGAAGAAACTGTACTTGGTTGGCTCTGGAGTGTTTTGCGCTTGATATTTACGGAATAAATCGTATCTGACGGACTATTATTGGTAAATAAACCGTCGAGACTCCAAATTGCAAAATAACGGACGAGGCGAAGCCAAGTCCGTTATTTTGCTAAATTTGGAGTCGAGACAGTTTATGAGACAATAATAGTCCGACAAATGTGGTTTATTCCTATTCTACCACCGAAAATCTGTGAAAAACTTTATTTTTATCAGCTTTTCATATTACGGACTGTGTGTTGTGGAATAACAGGTGAGTTTTTAACCAATCAGAATGCAGGATTCTCAATACCGGATGGCTAGTGGTGATAGAATTCAGAATAAGGGGTCCATGAAGCAATGTTCAAGCAAAACAATCACCAGGGAATGTTGGGTAAGAGACAGTTTCCGTAAATTTGAGGTTTAAGGAGTAAATAAGGCATAGTAACTTCAGGACTGGCAAATACAGCCAGGAACATGTAAAAAATATTTTCCTTAAAAAGTCTGAACTCATCTAGGTAAAGAAAGACTTGACTATGAGACTCACCACATCAGTGATGGATTCATCTTTAACTGTATAATTTGTTTGTACTTCATGTCAGCAGACACTTCCCCCTTATGTGTTATTCTTGCTCTCACCAGACTCGAACAAGTTGGTCCTAAAAGAAGAATGAAAAGGCTGCCACTTAAACAAACCATATAGACAACATTGCCATGTACAACTCTGCATTATGACAAAAGGCCACATCATTATAGGCTTGAAGAACAATACAAGCAGTATGAAAATACTGAAAAATACTTTTCCTAGATAACGACACTTTGTCACACTTAAGAGTCCATAAATCATGCTGTCAACTTCTAATGAAACTGTTAAAATTTACTACAAACATTGGCAGTAAACTACTTACAGACACACGAAGTTAGATAGTGTTGTAATCAAGTTTTCTAATCATTCTAAAATACCTGAAAGCAAAACTGGTAAAGAGTACTAGGCCTGCAAACTAATAACCAGCACTTAATCAAATTTTGTTCTATCTTCATTCATGACAGAACTTTACTTGGGTGTAAAAACATTGATGAATTTAAAAGCACTACATCCCAATGCAATGGACTTATCTTTAACAATTCAAATTAAAAGAAAAGAAGCTCTGATCTAAAAACTAAAAGTAAACTCACGTCTGTCATAAAATTGGTATCTGATATAAACATTGCAGGAATCATCCAAACGATTCTGGCCAGGTCCCAAGATGCTAAGTTCATGGAACATAATTTTATCTATCTGCAGAGTAACAGCCACTGCAAATGAATCTGAAGAGTCAAAGAATAGTTTAAATTTAAATGAAATGCAGACATATCTTACTATGTAATCACAAAGTCAAGTCACTTATTATTTTGGACCCTGTTTTGAAAAGGGTTAAGATCGAACTTAAGTTTGATTTCAACAGGACAATTGCATGGCAGATCAAACATAAGATAGATTGTAACTCTTTATGAAACAAGTCCTTGAAGGTAATTCTCCAGCCCCTTTACCCTCACCACCTTATCCCAGGACCTCAGTCTTTTCAGTCCATGAATTGGTAGGGGAAATGTTATGTAGTCAATGTGATTTGTTATTATTGTACCAGATTTAGCATGAAGATGATTCTATGATAGATGAATAAAAATTAGTACATCCATGTTTTATACAGTTACATAATACTTTTGTATCTTGCCTTTCAACATAACCATGCTTTCAGTGCTAAGATGCAGGTGAAACTCATTTTATATTTTTTCTGAATAAAGATACATCATTTTATATGATTTTTATTGTACATCTTTGAGCAAATTTCACAAGATACTAAACCCTTCCACCCCTCTCCACTCTGTAAGCACATATTTTCACTATATTTTATATATACTTTACGTGTAATATTTCACTTACCTAAAAGTCCTTCCTCATCTAAGGGAACCTGGGAACTCCAACCCATTCTGTGACCAACTTCAAGTACCTTTTCACGGTCAGATTTCTGGGCAAATTTTATATCCAATTCCAGACTGCCTCCTTCTCTCTGTGAGGGAGACTGATACACTGGGATGCTATCATCCTCTGCTGAGGCTAGGGAAGGGTCAGTATTTTGGTCATGGTGAGTCTGAGAGGTTGCCCATCCATCATTTGGTGGTACAGTAACAGTGAACCATCCATGTAACCCTAAACAGATGATAACCAAAGGAGAAATATTTTAAAATGTGTTGTAAAATAGGGACAACTTTATAGCATTAAGTTCAAGTAATTCAAACTTGCAAGAACACTTGTCACAACTTGGCTGAATTGAAAATTCTCCAACCATAGATGGTATGTACACCTCATATATATTCAAAATCTTTTAGACAACATATTTCACAATTACTTTACAGAAGAATGGACCACCACCATTGGCTAATTTTACTCACAGGTAGCCATTTGTTTTAGAAGTCTATCTACAGAACTACTTGTTTCAAAGCTTATTACAAAAACTTTACTTCTCATACAATGGTGACAGAACAGAAGGAAATCTGCTAAAATAACAAACAACAACAAACCTGTTCTTTTAAGGAGAAGGTATTTCAATGGAACAGTTGCTGATCCAAGCAGAATTTCTGAAGGTGGCGCAACTACTTGTCTCCCAGAGAGGGAACTGGTTGTACCTGGAAAGTTGTAGCTGCCCTGGGAATCTGAACAACAAAGATATTCAGTAATGATACACCTACACTATTGAATAGGTCCATAGCTTGAAAGGGGAGAGATAGGTCATTTTTTCCACACTTCTTCTATAGCAAAATTTAATCCTTATCTTCTGTTTCTTGATATTTAGAGTAAGTACTGAATTTTACTTTAATTTATGCCCCAAAATACATAGAATACTCAAACTGTACAAATTATTTAAGTATCACCTGGGATACTATTTCCACAAATCTCATCATTAAATTCTTTCTACAGCCTTTGAAAACTTTTACACTTACAATACAAGCACCAAACTAGAATCATGCATTCTAAAAATTTACCATGCCATTCTTACTCCAGACCAAGTCTAAGCTCCTCTCCAAAACACATGTGTACACTTTTAAAATTCTCTTTAACAGCCATTACATTAAAAGTTTTCCTAAATAGTAAACATATTGTAATACAGATTAAAACATTTCCTTCTGAACAGCTTCCAAGTTAAGCTACTACAAAAATTTCTCTCTCTTCCTTCTCTCTTCACTCACTGTATATCTATTCCTATACACATTTTCCTGACATGTTTTGGGGCTTCTTCTTTTGGTTCTTAGTTTTGTTTTTTGTGTGTAAGAGACCAACAAGACCAGAAAAGTTGTAACTTATTCCTGGTTCCTCTACTTCCATCTTTTTATATAAGTTTCTGTGTACTGATATGTATACTTTGTACCTAATTTACTTTGTTTACACAATGTTCATAACTCTTCTTTGTATGGAATGCAGATAAATAAACCCCAAACTTGAAAAGACTCAGAAAATACTCTTCGTAGTGACAAAACCTAAGTACAGTAAGAAAAGTTCACTTATTAGAAGTCAAGGCCAGGTAGGCCCTCTCATTCTCATCATGAGGCAAAATGCTACTCTGCCTTTTCTCGTTTTTATCTGTTCAACTACAGTTCATGGGATAAGAAGGCAGGCAGGAAGGTGTATTTCTTGCATCTTACTACAGTGATTGTCTTTAAACATCTTTTACCAGGAAGTACCTGATGACAAGCCTGTAATCCAACTTTCTATCTCCTTCCCATAGACAAGCAAGGCCTGAGAAGACTTATTTTGCAAGACTATTCAAAGGCATTTAGCTCAGCAAAGACAGAATATGACCTGACTCAAAACACCAAAAGATCCAAAAATACAAAATTCATAAACCATATCTCCAGAGCAATTTTGTAGCTTAAGCAGGCAGTACTAGAGAGTACTACCCCAGACAGCTCTTGGATGCCAAGAATCTGCTGTCATTAAGCCTGAGGGCACCAGATATGTACTTTACTACCAAGTGTAGTAAATATGATGGTTTGGATAGTTTTAAATACAGTTGCAAGTAAAATCTACTTTTTGGTGGTAATTTGTAAGTTCTGCTAACGCAGTACATCACAATAGGACCAATACATCAAGTATATACCCCACTCTTTCAGCAATTACAAGTTCCACTAGCAAGGCTCTGTTTAATTCTATACTTGAAGCCTGTCACTAAAATTGGTCTAGCTACAACCCTATCAAGGAGCATTTCAGTTGGGACTCAAATTACAGAACCATTGATTGTGAGGTGTCCAGAACAACCTCCTGCTTTCTACCCCCTTCTAGTTTGAAGGCTGCTGTTATTCTACACCTCCAATCTCCTCCCCTCCTTATGTCCATGCCTACCTTTATGCATCTGTGGTACCTGATGCCACAGCTTCACCTCCAGGTCAGCTGTTTCTAACACCTCTGCCAATGTCACCTCTTGTTCCAACATGTTCCCCACCTCTCCCTCTGCGTGAAGGACAAGGGGACACGAGAAATCCACCTGATGGGACAATTCCGGGCTAAAAGACCTTGCTATGGTTCTGCTCTTCTTTACTTCCTGGAAGTCAAAAAGAGACAGTATTACAAAAAAGACAAACAAATCTACCTTACAATACTAAGCTTGTTCTTAATGAGAGATTGCAGTTAAATATGAACAAAATTGATAAAAGATGTGTGTTGAACCCACCTCCTTGGAAAGAAATGTTAGGCCTACTGTTGCAAAAGTGTTGACCCCAACATCACTGACATACTGGAGTTCAGAATGATATCTAGCCAAAGCAAGAGCTGCAGCCTATAGGAAGAAAGGATTAAATATTTTCCAATAAGTCAGGCTATACAATATAACCTTTTTCTGTTTGCCTCAAAGATTCACATTTGTCATACTACACAGTACAGTAAATTTCTCATTAGTGATTACTTCTGAAGTTCATAGGTTTACACAATGGGATGAAAGTAATCTTCACAGCCAAAATATTTTCTAAAACTTAACTACAGTCAAAATCTTCCAAGAGAGTGAAAGGCTCAAAGCAAGGTACGGAAATGCCATGGTCCATATCAGGGAATAATTTATCCAGTATTGTTGCTATACAAGCTGGCCAAACTGCTACACAAATTTAAAAATGTGTAGCACTTCCTTGTGTGTATTAAAAAACTTCCTTTTTACCTTTTATGAAAGTTTCTTTGAATATATTTACAAATTCATTCTCATTTCATTCCAAATGTCTCCACAACTCATTTTGACAATAAATGCCACAAACTGTCAGTCTGAGGATGTGCATTAACTTCCCTTACCATCAAAGTTGGGCATGATTTATGAATGGATAGATATCCTTAATGGCTTGACAAATAAATGTCAACCTTCATGGAAAGAACCTAAACTATACAAATTTTCTTACAAATTAATTGATTGAAAACAGGTAATGAAAACCAGATAGATTATAAAAAGACTTGGCTCATATTTTTTTATGAGAGACTCGTTTTAAAAATGATATTACATGTACACAGTATGCCAATTAACAATGTACAACACCCCAATGTGGTTAAGTGTCACACAACTTGCTCCTTTGTACAGTTAGTTAGTTAGATGAGGTTTAACGGCCCAGTTTCCAACCAATTGGTTCAAGTCGAGCTGGCCACGGCCTTTTT
>WURT03191665.1:0-10008 GCA_009936505.3 Holothuria glaberrima
ACTGGAGAAAAGGCCGTGGCCGGCTCGACTTGAACCAATTGGTTGGAAACTGGGCCGTTAAACCTCATCTAACTAACCCATCGCTGTGCACAAGCGCAGGGCACATAAAATAAAGGGCAATTTAAGCAAAACTTGGTGGTGCCCCCCCCCCCTATCACCAAAGTCTGGCGGCGCCACTCGACCAAGATAATAAATTACCTTCCTGTTAAAACTAGTTATTGCACCACTCACTTTTTAAATTTCTATTTTTATAGAATGTAAAACATGTAAAGCACAAAACTCCAAACTTAGAGTAAAGTAAGCAACCAGAAAAGCACGAGAGACGCCAACATTTGGAGGTCTGGGAATAACGTTTGGTAAAGCCAAAGGGCAGACACTCGGACCAAATCGAAGCCCCTGGTAACACTTTAGTCGAAACGCTGGGGACAAATTGATGTTGCTCACAAGCACTTGTTAAGAAGGTCATCTGTGAAATTATACTGTAAACATTTAAAATTCGTGACTGTTACATATCGGTAGACCGTTGACTTGCGGAGTATTTTTGAAAAAAAAGTTTGATCAGGCTGACCATATTATGATCTGAACGTCTAACATCTTCCATTCTTTCTCTTTGTACTTCTCATCAGGCAGATTTGCGAGTTAAAACTTCCTTGTACGAGTACGAGTGCAAGTACAAGACCTCCACTACGGGTATAAGTACAAAGCCATGAGTACGAACATGAGTATCTGATTTACAGACTATCAGAGTACGAGTCTCAAACCATGAGTACGAATACGAGTACATTTCTAAGTACATGAATAGATTTTAATGCTGGAGTAATGTAATAACAGTAACATAAAATGAACCTGATAGTAATTAAAATGACTTTAATTGTCTTAAACTGTGGTCAAGGTTAAAGGTGGAGGTGGTTTGTTGGTTTGTGCGTTCTGCCTTGCATATTAGATCAAACCCTTCCTATTAAAACTACTTTGAAATTTACTTATTGAACAAAGCTGTTTATAGTGGTGTTAAGGGGTCGAATTGGTGATTTATTGGGTATCTTGTTGTCCGTCATAGGAAGTTGGTCGATTTGCAAGGTCGTCCGCTATGAACGGTTCAGGTGTAGAACAGTGGTGCAAGAAACCTCCACCCCTCCCAGGGGTTTGGAATAAGGGCTGAAGACTGGCGATACAATCATATCTGATGGACAGGGACGTTAAATAGCGGTCACGGAAGCAGGATTGGGAGCGATAAGTACACGCCCGTTTCCTAAACCTCTGAGAATTAGTTGAAAGATAAGGAGAATCTTGCCGGTGTTAATCCATGCTCACTCCGGTGTAGGTCATGCGCCAAGTGGCTTTTTGGCCCTACAACGCTAAAATAAAATTTTTTATCTGATTGAAAACCTGTTACAAATAAATGATGCATTTGACTTCTCTATACGGTACCACTATTTATATTAATTTTTGCAAAAAACAGAAACAGAAATGTTATAAACTTTACACATGGAAGAAATAATACTTGTGGTGTAATTATGATTATTTCAAATGCTTACAAAAACGCTTTTTAAGTTCTTTATTTGTCAGATCTTTAGCGATACTATTAATTTGGGGTTTGAAGCCTAATGACCAACTTACAAGGATGGCCATTTTCCAAATACTGCATAGATTACAAAATACAGAGCTGTACTGTGAAAATTTGATGTGGTGGAAGCCATGGTATAACTGCCATGTAATACTTGGGAAGTAAAAAAAGAATCTAATGTGTAAAGAAGAATTAATGCAAATTTTGTCTAAACGCAAAACCACTTTTATTAGAGTGTTTAGTTTCAAAGCAACTGCTCGAAGAAGAAAGCATCTTTAGTAAATTGCACTCAGTCTGCGCAAAGAGGAGGGGCAAAGGAAGGATTAAAAATAAGGATGATTCAAGTATGTAAATAAATTAAAGTAATTAAGCAGGTTTTGCTTTAAATTTTGGCCTGTTTCTTCCTAAGGTTTGTCAGTATTGAAAAATTTTAGCGTTCATCAAAAAGGCCATTCCAGCATAAGTAAGTTTAGTTTTAGCTGCAAAAATCTAAGCATGCTCTTCACAGATATGCCAATCAGTCTCCAAACTTTATCAATGGGAGTGCCGCACATTATCAACAACTAAAAGTAATGTCAGCTGAGTTTTGAGAGATAGCGCGACTTCGGAAATGATCTAAACTAATTACAACAAAGTAGTTCCAGACTACTCCAAGTAGTGAACCAAAGTGCTAGCCTCTGTGCACATAGGGATGGTACTCTAAAGAGTTCTTAATATCCTACTAGAGTGATTGATAATGTAGTAGTTTCTTCAGTTTGTACAAGACAGGTTCCTTTAAATCCTTTGTTCAACAGCACAATTGATTGTTTCTGTTTTGAGATAGAGTCTGTGTGGAACAGCACGGGAATCTTTAAATTCTTACAAGTTCTATTAAATTAGGAAAGGGTCAATGCAGATTACAAATATTAATAAAAGGTATACATATCAAAGTACGAATACGAGTACAACGTCATGAGTACGAGTACAAAAAAGTACGAGAACTATAAGTCTGTTAAATATACTCTTTAACGCTTATGGTAAATTAAATATACCTAAATATGTTGCAAAATGCATGGTTTGCCTACCATAAACAAGTTCCAATCCAATTCAAGTACCCCAAGCAGCGTTGCATCCTGATACAATGTTGTATACGTAGTCGTTTATTTGCTTACTCTCGATACTAGTAAGATGACCACCATCGGCTTTACAAAAATTAAGAGCTACGTTCCATTCCATCTTCGTGTCAATGAATTTGTATTCACTTTCACCCAATTCACTCCATTTGTAGCATTCTTTGAAGAAATACAAACAACATTCAACTGACAATTATTTAAATTAACTATGATTAAAATAAGCAACTGTTCTGAAGTGTGAAGGGACACACATCTGCTGCTTATTCTCTCGCTTACCAACGGTAGCGTAATTCCATGTTAAACATATTTGTACAGGCGCGGATACAGGGGGCGCACCCGGAGCGCGCCCCCCTCTTTTCGATGACCAACGATTTTCTATCAACGATTTTGCATAAAAGCAAAAAAAAAAAAGGTCCGAAAATTTGGATAGTGCAAGTATGCGAGAGCTGGAGTGGAAAAAGCAAAAAACAAAAAGGAAAAGGTTCTAGAAAATCCTACTTCAGCCGGCCCAGCCCTCCCCCCTGTCGAGCTTCCTGGCGCCAACCCTGCGTGTGCCCCCCTTTCTCAAAATCCTGGATCCGCACCTGTTTGTATGCCCTTTTTGTGTACCTTGAATGACATTTCAAGCCAATTGTGGTTAGTATTAGGTCCGAGATCTGAAACCTACGAATCAAGGGGAATTTCTAGCGTTTCCTAACGTTTCCTAACGTTCCTAACGTTTTGAAACGAAATTGTTTTAATTCAAAACAGCAATTATTTCAGAACAAATTTTGTAAAGGTAGATATATACAATTGAGAACATATCATACTTACCCTCAGGGAGAGTCAATTAAGGAGAATTTTGGTTATTCAAACGTTAAATTTTGAGAACACCATTGATATCATCATTGATGTAGTGGATTAATATTGTAGGGACGCAGAAATTTAGGAAAACAATTAAACGACAACGTGTGAAGGAAACAAGCGTGTTTATTTTGCAGTAAATTGTATGAACTTAATCAAATTCTTAGGTTTGAACTTTAAATTAAGCGATACTTAAGAGCCTTCGCACCTAGAATAAGATAGGAAAGAGGTTATCGACGTTTAAAGATAATATACATTCAAGTTAAAAATTAGTGTGGCAGGCAGCTTTCAGCTCCGGCTCTGACAGCAATCTTTTCTCACCTTCGACACCTTTTAACATGTAAGTTGGTGTTAAGCTATGTACGGTGCCTCTGCGGATATAGGTCCGTGAACCTATTTCACTTAGTAATCCGAGAAATGAGCCCAGTGTAACCACTTGTTTGGATTTACTGTGATCAGTCTGATTTAAACACTGGGTAAATGTCCTCAACTTGCTTAATTGCTGTATTTCATTTAGATATGCATTTAAACACTTTCATTGTAAAGTGGAGAGTCATATACTGGAAAATTTCTACATCATGGATATTCTTCTAAGATCTCGTCGGAGAAAATGCCAAAGGAGGATTTATGACCTGGATCTTGGTTAAGGAGATGATGGGTTTTTAAACACGTCTACATCAGTGGAGAAGATTTTTTAGTTTTCTTCCCTCTTAAGCGTTTTAGCATCATTCCACAATTGACTCTTAACATAGATCCACAGCGCTACATTAATATTGATATCACCAGCAAGAATACAGGGATTTGCCCTCCAGTATGACACAATTTATTGATTATGGCAAAAAGCTGTTTACAAATCCTACCAGTCTATCAATAAATTGGAGTATATCCTGTTTCCAATGCATCGTTTTAGGATATTGCAAACGGAACTCTGGAATGCGCTTTTGTGGAAGATGTTGTTTTTATCAATTCTGTTCTCGAGCTGACTACTACACTCAATGACAAACCCGAAAGATTAAAAGATGGGGAGAAAGTCTGACAACACTCTCTAAAGGAGTTACGATCTTGAATGAGCACCTTTTCAAAAAAAAAAAAATACCAATCTATCACCCTTCAGACCTCCATATCATGTTTCTGCAAAGAACACCATTGTTCTAGACGGACCAGGAACCTGTTACAGAAGCTCTCCTTTATTTGTTTTCAATTTCAATTTTCTTTTTTCTCCAACTGTAACAATAAAAGGCTATATAACTTCTTAGCTATTTACCCACCATGGCATGTAAAGTTTCCAACAGACCACTCTCCTTCTTGAACTGCTCCTTTGTACTCACACACTGCTTGGTCAGAGGATGCTGGATAGAAACCATCATTACAAGTGAGATTACAGGCCTCGCCCAAAGAAACATCGAAATCGAAAGAACAATCAAAAGACCCATTTGCTACGGTCGGAAGGTTGACTGCGGAGCACGTGATAGCTAGGAGAACAATAGTGACAGTTTGTAGTTCAAGAAACTGTAGTTAAGGATATATATTAGAATATATCAGAATGTATATATTTTAGCTTGGAGTCACAGAAAACAGCAATGAAGACGAGTGTAAAAAAGTCACAAATGTTACTGTTCAAGAACGATTTTAAAACTTTGATGCCTTAAATGATGGTTGAAATGGATAGGTAATCACCCAAAATGAAACTAGACGTAGGGATGGAGCATATTTAAATATTTTAGCTTTTATTGAATTCAACCAAGAGTAATATGGGATGACATTCATTAAGTTGACAATTAAAGAGAAGTAGCAACTAATGGAAACATTTTGGACTTTTGACAAAAGCATGAAAATTTCCTAATAGTTACTTTGAAGTACGCCTATTCATATTGTTTGGTACTTATTGCTAACATTACGTGACAGGTCGCCATTTTGAATTTAAAATAGCCGCCACTGGAATATATTTTATAGCGTATCTCAGCTTCTAAACAACACACAAATGTGACTTGAATGTCGATACCTACTCTTGACGTGCATAAATATTCATTTGTATAACTAACAAATCACTGAATGTTCAGAAAGGGATCAAAAGGAGGCCATTTTGAAATCGAAATGACCGAAATTTTTGTATTTAATAAGCCTGTGGAAAAGAAGTGCGCTCTTTTTTTATCACATCATGAAAGTTTGCTCATGAACACTTTCAAGTATGCTGATTTTCTATAATACCTGGTACCCATTGCAGCCATCACGTTACTTGCTGTGATTTTGATTTCAAAAATGGAGTCTCTGGAATCTATCAACTGGGGTATTTCACCGTTTATACAACATACAAATGTTATTTAAAAATCGATACTAACATTTTTAAAGTGTGGGAATTCAATTTTGAAAGAAAAAAATATTACCCTACAGGTAGTGTTAAACCATGGCCACAATACATGTATTTCATCCTTCTGAAAGAAAAATTGTGAACTTTTTGACCAAATCATGAAACTTTGCTCATTGATAGGCTAGTCTTGAAAAGGCTGAATCAAATAAAGCTTAAACCCATCGATACTGTCACGTGAATGACCGCCATTTTGAATTTAGAAAATGGGCCATGGTATCTTTGAAATCTATTAAGTAGGGTATCTCGGCGTCTAGACAACATGCACAAGTGATTTAAATGTCGATGTCTACATTTGCAGTATGAGTACATTTTCTAGCGAGTAAGGCACAACTTCGTCTTATCCTCGACCAGACATTATGACTCAATCATAGCTTGATATTCCACAGCTGGCTTCTGTATATTAAGAAAACAAGAGACCTCATCTCCTTTCGAACATATCGAAAAATTGTTCCCTTGAGAAATTTATGACGGAGCACAAGTTAATGCAATAGCAATCTTAAAATAGGGTGTGCTGAAGACTTTAGTAATGTCTGCACTGCTTCTACGCTGTCAATGCACTAATTTGGGTATTAATCACAATGTATGTGTAAACAATTTATTTTACAATGAAGAATGTATGGTCTGTACTCACAAATGATGAAAATAATGCTGCGTAGAAACTGCAACTTTTACAGTTGCACGAAACCCACTTCTTTCGATGCAGTGATCGACTAATTGGAGGTATAGTTGCACGAACCATTATGGAGCAAACAGGGAACACTAACCTTTAAGGTTTAATAGGAACTGATAATCTTTAACGCATACAGATACAGGGTCTCTAGCATTCTTTAGTCCATATTGTTAATTGCATGTGCTATATATCTTCCGTTTCCACCTGGAAAAGGACCAAATAATTGCCGGCCAAGTTTGCAGCATCCATGGGGAAACCCTCCCCCCAATACCTCCTCTGCCATATTGGGGCAATCTACTTCAATAATCTAATGTTCTGTGGTCATAGGTATTTATATAACCTGTTATTCCACCGACAAAGGTGGGAAGGGGCTCAACATGCAGTGACAGAAACTCTTCACTGTATCTGCTCTATTCAGATGAGCAGTTACACAAGTCCTGGACAGTATTTCCACTATAGCAGCGCGACACAGCAAAATTAGATGTCAAAAGACAGTCAGGAAATTGAGTCTTTAGAGGCTTCCCTGTGAGACCTTGGTAAAGTTGAAAACAACAACAGAGGAGGAACACGTGGGGCAGTTTCGGACAATTTCAGTCTCACGTAAGCCCTCAAAGCAGAGTGACGTGAAGAGCAGGCCACTAGATTTCAAAAGGGCTTAAACCTTTAAAACCTGGATGGAAGCATCATTGGGGAAACTTTGTCTTCATTCGCCGAATACGAAACCACTGGCTCACAAGTGGTATTATTATCTTCAACATGGCCCTTTAAAGGAAAAATTGTCCCCGCTCATGCACTAGATGATGTAACTGCTGGAGTGAACTCCACATTGTGTCCCTCTGGTATGACAGTCCCTTCTGACCATTTACCAGGTATCCCCAAACACTCGCATTTTCCCTTAATGTGAGGCAATTTAAACGGGAAACAGAACTTGAAGCAAACATATAACCAGCTAGCTAGCAATGGACTGACACCCTTTTAAAAACCAATGTCTTGTAAACCCAAGTGTTCTCAAAGCCAGTTAAGGTTTCGCAGAAGGACTACCTAAAGAAAAGCTTCTGCTGTAATCCATTATATCTGCAATTAGCAACTAAATGTAACAGCAAATTCTTTTCTGATAGAGGAAAAAATTTAACTTCTAGATTTCGCAACGTCAATTATAGCAATACGATATGTTGCAGTTAGTAGCCCTTATTTTTATTTATAAGAGTAAGGCTCCTCTGTCCGAAATGAAAATTCGTTGGCCAACTGAGTATTCCAAACATGCTGTTGCCTATTCAGATAAGGAGACTGTTTAGCTAAGCACCTGTGGGATAAGTCACTTTCCTTTCAAAATCCAAATTGAGATTACATGAATACACATGAAACGGCACGTACTTATGGTCTATGCGACGAAGTTTTTTCAAGCTTGTGTGAATACTTCATATAGGATATAGGAAATTTAACTTCTAGATTTCGCAACGTCAATTATAGCAATACGATATGTTGCAGTTAGTAGCCCTTATTTTTATTTATAAGAGTAAGGCTCCTCTGTCCGAAATGAAAATTCGTTGGCCAACTGAGTATTCCAAACATGCTGTTGCCTATTCAGATAAGGAGACTGTTTAGCTAAGCACCTGTGGGATAAGTCACTTTCCTTTCAAAATCCAAATTGAGATTACATGAATACACATGAAACGGCACGTACTTATGGTCTATGCGACGAAGTTTTTTCAAGCTTGTGTGAATACTTCATATAGGATCATCAAATTGCAGTCTGGACCTCCATATGAAAAGGACACCTCTAGTGTCTGGTTCACGTCGACCCCTTTTTCAGGGGTGAGGATTCAAACCTCCTAGTTGTTTGTTTCTACAGTTCCTTGGTTCTTTTATGGACAAAATAACCTCCATTTTTGTGATGTTCATTGCAACCTAGCAGCTGCCTGTTTCCACAAATCCTCAAAGATGTCTGTTCTCATTGTCAGCCCCATTCCATACCCGCATAAAGAAGCTCCTAAGCAAAACATATGAACACTACATGGTGGCGTAGGGAGGTTGCACCTAGCGTTGTCCTACGGTCACTCCGAACTTTTCTATAAATTATTCGTAATACATACCGACCAAGATAAAATAACCCACAAAAATGACCATAGTCAAACCTTGCTCAATAAGTCATAATACAAAGCGGCTTTTCAAACTGCAACTTTCCACTCCTTTGTGACCGTCAGATTCCAATTGGTACAACAGAAATGGGATGTTTTCACAATACAAATGTGAATACAGACCTTGAAATCGCATTTTGTAGTTGCCAGAAACTGAGATATACCTGATTAATGAATTCGGCCATTTTTAATTTAGAATAGCGGCAAGTCACGTGTTGGTGGTGATGGGTACGTAGCCTTATTTCAATCAGCCTAATCAATAAAACCCTACCCATGAACAAACGTCCATGAGTTAGTCACAGAATTACAATTATCTATTAGCAGAATGAAATACATATTATGCATTTTGAAATCCAAATGGCCTTTGTTTAATCTCCTTACGACAATCACATGCCATTCTTAATCACAAAAAAGGACTTTGTTGCTCCAAAAATGTAGGTATCGACATTTAAATCACATTTGTCTGAACACTGAAATACCATAATGAATAATTTCCACCGTGTGGAGGCCATTTTTATATTCAAAATTGAGGCTGGTCACCTTATGGTAGCTACGGGCACACAGTATGATATGAAACAGGATACTGGAAAGTATAAATTTGCAAAAATTAAAAAAAAAAAATCATTGATGTAGTCAAGAAGTGAAAAGCTTTCTCCTTAGCCAAATAAAATACAAGTATGGAGACCATTTTGTTTTCAAAATGGCCGCCTTTTGAACCATTTCCAACCGTTGAGAGATATTGTTAATCACAAATATTAATTCTCACACACTGCAAATGCAGATATCGACATTTCACATTTGTATGTTGTCTGACGCTGAGAAACACGATCACGTGATGGTAGCAAAGATCACCAAGCATAATATGAATCGGCGTACTTAAAATTACCTAGGAAAAATTTTGTGCTTTTGTCAAAAAGTACACTATTTACCCAAAATTTGGCCCATAGCTCCTGAATTAATAGCAATAGGGATATATTGGAAATTTTTTGTCATTGTATGAAGCCTCGTTACTCAAAATACTCATGATACAGGCAGGACAAGCTAAAAACCTCGTGTTCATAAAGCACTAAAGTGAATAAAAGTGCCCACCTGGTCTTCATCTCCCCCACGATTCAATTGACCTGTGAACTTGTTTTAATACAGTTCCATACCTAATATTTCAATTTCAGTTCAATAACTTGAACATTTATTCGAGTCACTTTCAGGATGTTTTTCATAGAAATATTCTCAGAGATAATAGAGAGATACAAATGACTCAGGAGGAACTCAAAGAAAGCTCCATGGAGCTTGTGGTATGAGTCCTCCTTTCCACA